>JANHFO010003574.1:111725-137057 GCA_032468095.1 Pareas carinatus | reverse complement strand
AAGAAACTCAGATGGTAATCTCATCTAAGAAGAGATAGAGTTGCAAATATTGGGGAGTGTCAAGAAAAGGCAAAGGGAGATCAGTTTTTAAATTCAGAAAGAAGTGGTAAACATTTTGTACTTCAGGCTGCTCTGGTTGTCGTTTCCTTGGCTATTCATTTGGGTTTTGTTGGTAGACAAGTGGAGTAAGAATTGTCCCAGTTTTTAAGATATTCTGTCCCAGGGTAGCCATGAGTAGCTGAACTTTTTTTTAGTCTGGGAGGGAAGATAGAAGAAAGCATTTGCTCTTTTTCTGGCCCATGTTGAGAATCAGCATAGCTTTTTCTGTGACATGATCTTCCCGGGGGCTTGAAATAAAGAGTCATAAGGAAAAGTAAATAAGCGCTGGAAAAACTTTGCAAAAGGAAATGGATAATGAATTCAACCTATGCAATGCAGCGCAGCAAGGAATATGCAGTATATCTTTTTTTCCAGTTTGGTAGGTTGAATTACAAAAATAACTTTGGAATTACATTTTTCTTTTTGTTCAAGTGGTTCACTGGTGTATGAACAATGGACTCTTTGGATCATATGCTCACTGATCCATTGGAACTGGGGCCAACTGGGGAAGGAAATGGCACCCAAATTATGGAGGATTGCATGCTGGGATCCATACGCATTAGCCTTCCTGAAGATCTTTTGGAAGATGTGAGTAGACATTCAAGTAATAAAAATATGAACTGAATAATTATCATTGTTAACTTCAGAAAGATTAAGTCAAAGAGTAATCATGACAGTAATTTAATCAGGAAATAGTCACACATTTTTGTGAATCAGTAATGAGATCAGGATCATTTACTGAATGAATATTACTTTCTTTCTCTTGTAAAAGTTGTGTTTCGTTCTTAGAATCACTTGCAAATTCAGGAGAGTAGACCAGACCTTAGAATAATTGCTTGAGGAAAATGAGACCAAGTGTCTATTTCCTTAGTATAATTCTCTGACTGGTTGGGTGACTCTTTTTGGTACCTTTAAGAAATGCAGGTAGGGTACAAATGTGCATAATATCCAGAATGCAAGTACACTGCTGTTGAATTAAAAACGATAATGTGTTGGCTTTTTATTTTATTTTTACAAAATGAATAACTGCTTCCAAAGGTTCCTTTAAAAAATCCTGGCTTTTAAGAGTTGTTTGAATCTAGATTTTTCATACAAGCACTACCTTCCTCTCTGCCAGAATTTAGAGGCTCAGCCTAGTGACCAAATATCCTATCTTACCTTACCTCCTCCTCCTTCCGCCTTTGTGTGTCCTGCCACAGATATGCTGAACATTAAGAATCAATTCTGCTTTCTCCGTAGTGGGACTCATATTGTGAAACAAACTGTAACTGAAACAGGCTTCTCCTAACTCCTGCTTAGGAATGAATTCAGAACAGATTTATTCGCTTCTTCTACCACTCCTGTTTTAGTTTATATTTGTCATGTTTTAATGGATAATTTTATTGTATCTTTGCAAGCTGTCCAAAGCTGCTAAGGGAATAAGCATGTAATTTTCTTTAAAATGAGAAAAACATCTTTTCTGATATTTTATTCTATCTGTTATATTTTATATTTTCTGCAGCCTGAGATCTTTTTTGAAGTTGTCAGTTTTTCAACCTGGCAGAATGTTTTGGTGGATTCACAACGAGAACATTTAAAAAAGTTTTTGCCCCGATTTCCAGAAAACAATTCCGAATACCAGAATAATCTTATCCTGTCCCTATTTAATGGAGAGAACTTCCGATTTGGAAACCCGCTTCATATTGCCCAAAAACTCTTCCGGGGTCAGTAACAGTTTAAACTATCTTTTTAGAATTCAACTTTGTGCTTAGCTTTAATGGCTTGTCTTGTTTTATACTATATGTTAAAAATACACTTGATTATGAACCATTGTTATATGCGGCAGCTATATAAATCCAGAAGAAAAATAAATTTACCTTCAGAATCAGTAAAGATGCAAGATGATGTTGTTATTTACTAAAATATAAAAATAGTAGTTTCCTAAAATATTCTTTTTATGAACTGCTCAATAAGGTTGAACATATTGCTTAATCTTTAAAGTGTTCTCAGGTGCTCCAAGTCCAGATGACACATGCTGTTTGTTATTACACATTTGTGTTTTACCTTTATTTTGAAAGTTCAAGATGGATTACATGAGAGCTCTCACTTAATTTTATTTCCATCAGAAACACTCTGACCTTACATAAAAACGGTGTTTCAGTCACATTGTCACTGCAGCTTCCCAGACCCATATGTTGACAGTGATAGTGAGCAGTTGTGTATCTCTAAATTGATATTAAAAAGGTAAAGGTTTCCCTTGCACGTGCGTGCTAGTCGTGTCTGGCTCTAGGGGGCGCTACTCATCTCCCATTTCTAAGCTGAAGAGTCAGCGCTGTCTGAAGATGTCCCGGTGGTCATGTGGCTAGCATGTCTAGACGGCAAAGACCCACGGAGCATGTTACCTTCCCACCAAGATGGTCTCTATTTTTTTACTTGCATTTTTACCAGCTTTCGAACTGCTAGGTTGACAAGCTGGGGCGAGTAATGGGAGCTCACTTGATATGTGGCAGTAGGGATTCGAACCATCGACCTTCCAGTTGACAAGCCCAGCATCTTTATCCGCTGAACCACGGCGCCCTTAATGTCATAATGCAGATATGTAATAATAAAATATCCAAATTTCAGCACCTGAATGTTTGACACAGTTCTTAGAATTTAATGATGGTTTTTATTATGGGAATCTCTTTCCTTAAAACTCAACAAAACAGGACAGTCCCCCTAATAGACAAGCACCTTCCAGTAACATCAGCGCTGATAAATTTGACTCTTCTACATGATGGGAAATCTGATTGGGAGAAACATCAAGTCACTTTTATCCTTGTTTGCATATGCAGAAATGTTGAAATATGCTTAGAATCCTTAAAAATTGCCAGTTTTCTTTCTAACCAAGCCCTTCTTTCATTGGTTGCTAGAATTAAGCAAAATAAAGGAACAACATGAATGTTTTTCTTATAGATGGACATTTCAATCCCGAAGTGGTGAAATACAGACAGCTTTGCTTCAAGTCCCAGTATAAGCGCTACCTCAGTTCCCAGCAGCAGTATTTTTATCGATTGCTGAAACAGATTCTTGCCTCACGGAATGTAAGTATTGGAAGGCACAATTGTAGGGTATATAGGCAGTCCTCGACTTGCAACCACAATTTTTATGTTGCTAAGTGAGAAATTTGTTAAGTGAATTTTGCCCGTTTTACGGCTTTCCACATTTGTTAACTGCATCACTCCAGTTATTCAATTAGTAACACTAATTGCTAAGTGAACCTGGCTTCCCCATTGGCTTCGCTTGTCAGAAGTTCGCAAAGGGAATTGCATGATACCGGACGTGTCAATTGTCATAAATGTGAGTCAGTTGTCAGGCGTCTGAATATAAATCACGTGACCATGGGGATGCTGAAATGGTCATAATTCTGAAAAAGGATCACAAGTCACTTTTTTCAGTGTTGTTGTAACTTCAAATGGTCACTAAAAGAACTGTTGCAAGTTGACTACCTGTAGTGTAGATCATAAACTCTGTCATTGCTGTTAGGTTGATCACTCATTGCCTCATACTGTGTTTTCCCCAAAATAAGACCAGATCTTATATTACTTTTTGCTCCGAAATACGCACTAGGGCTTATTTTCATGGTACGGCTTGTTTTTGCTGCTCCGTCTCCCGTTGCAATGGTCATACTTCTGGTAAATGTGTCCATCTGGCTGACGGTCTTAACTAGGGCTTATTTTCAGGGTAGGGCTTATATTTTACGAGCAGCCTGAAAAATCATACTAAGGCTTATTTTTGGGGAAGGGCTTATTTTTGGAGAAACAGGGTAGAACTCTAGATCTGAAGCTCAATAAAACTAGATCTGCAGACTTAAGAGAGCTGTAGCATCTGAAGTTTTTCATGGGTGTCTATTTTAGCATCTGTTAGAACTCGCTAGGAAGGGAGGATCGGATCTGGCTGTGAAGAGAAAATGCTCAGCAGCTGCTTATGCTGCTGAAGAACGAGATAGACGAACACATCGGCGATACCTTAAAATCCTCAGGGAAGTTAAAGAAGAATGTGGAGACACCACCCTGTCCTCAGATGAAGAAGGTACTAGTGTGGATTTATAATAGATGCTATAAGTAGAAATTTATAATAGATGCTATTACATAACTAATCAGTGGGAGTATTTGGGCTTCAAATTCCACAATTTGAGCCAGCATAGCTAAGGATGGAAACTGGAGTGCCTGCATATTTGGAAGGTTGAGAAGAGAATTACTGTGTACCATCTTAAACCTGTTCCAGCAAGATTTTAAAGTTGAGTGAACAGTAACATTTGATGTATTGAGGGCTAAGATACTTAGGTTAAGTGTGCTTGCTGTAGTGTATGTAATATAATGCTTTTCATGTGTTTAAGATAGAAAGTGCTTTTTGATCAAGGTTTTTCACATGTTATATACTCTGCAGTACTGCCCCCTTAAATTTCCTGTTATGCTTAGGAAATATGCCCAAGATACTAGGCCAGTGGTGACAAACATATGGCACGCATGCCACAGCAGGCACGCAGAGCCCTCTCTGTCAACACGCGAGCCAAGTTGCCCCAGCATCACCCCAGAACTGAGCAATGAATAACAGTGCTCAAAGGGGCCATGTGCATGCTGAAAAGGAGTAGGGGCACCAGGCTATGATGTCATGAGCTGCAGCTCATTAGCCGCTCCTGTCACTCAGTCTCTAAAAGGTTTGCCATCACTGCTCTAGGCTATTTCTCCCAACATGTCTTTCAACCAAACTTAGGGCTACATAACATTTATTTTGAAGAATGTTACTCTTTCTATTGTTGCAATTAAAATAACATTGTTTCCTTAGAAATAGAGCTAACAGTCCTTGTTGCCTTGGGGCAAAAGTATTTATATGGGAAATTGACAAGTTACTTAGTTAGCTGACTGTGTCTTCTGGTTAGGAAAACAGTTGTGTGTTTGTTCAACATCCCTCTAGAAACCTGACTGTTTTGTATTTCAGATTTGAGTTCCTGGATTCCAACCTCTCCAGCCCACTGTTCAAGCCCTGCTGTTCCTCTCAGAGTGATCCCCACATTATCAACCCAAGACATGAAAACAGCAGGTGTTGTATTCAAAAACATCTTGAAACAATTTTCCAGATGAAAAAATTGTGCACAATATTTATTTTTATTGGGAAAACTAGTTTTTGTGGTCTCTCTCTCTCTCTCTCGACTTTTGAGGAAGATAGATGTGGAAAGGTATAATGTAAATAATTATATGTTTAATAGAATAGGATCGGATAGGTTATATACATTGCATTATTCATTGTAATATAATTTCATGTAAATATATCACATCATTTTAATAGTACTGGGCTTGTTTGCCACCAGATAAATTGGATTTCGGTGAGAATAGCTTGAAGATGATGCTGAAGAAACACCATGAAAAGCGCAAGCGGCAACCAGTAAGTAGAATAACAATGAGATGGTTGCTCTTTCATATTTAGTTATTAGCATCATTTAAAGTAACAAAGAGGGATACTGACAGGCCTGACTTCCTTTCTCTCGTGCTAATATGTACTCAAACCTCTCAACTTGTTGAGTGAATTTTATTCCCACATAAATATTATAGAGGGTTCCAACCTAAATTTGGTTTGAGGTCCAAAACTCAGAAGGACTGACCTGAGATTCCAGGTCTTTGTATGGCCTTTGCAAGAGTTGGGCATTTGTCTCATCCCATCAAAGGCTGCAAGGGTGTTTTCTTCTTGATGGTTTCTTTTTTCAGCAAACTTGGTTTTTCTTTTTTCTCCTCTTTTGCATAGAATCACCCTGATCTGATGACAGGGGACCTGACGCTGAATGACATCATGACACGTGTGAATGCTGGCAGGAAGGGATCTCTGGCAGGTCAGTGAATCAGGTGCAGAAAAAGTATGCCTTATCAGTGATTCAAACCAAAGAAGATCCATGGGAATTAAAGGCTTTGGATCTTCAAGCAAAAAAGCAGAAGGCCAGTAATGTTTGTAACCACATAGATGTGTACAATCAGCTGTTATAGAGAATTACAGCTGCAGCTATTTGCATGTTTATTTTTATTTTTGCACGTATATTTTTACATTAACCCACTGAACATGGAATCTGCTTCCTGATAAGCATTCCAGTGTAAAGTTATACGATTAAAGGGATTTTTAATTCTTGATGCATAATAATAATACTTATGTTTTTAAATTATAGATTATTTTTAAGAACTATTTTGTAACTATATCTTTTTCCTCTGTTTTTAAAAAAGCCTTGTTTGACCTTGCTGTGCTCAAAAAGAAGGTGAAGGAAAAAGAAGAGAGAAAGAAGAAGAAGCTAAAAGTGATTAAATCTGAGGCTGAGGATTTCTCTGAATCTCTTGGCAACTCTGAAGGGATCCCTCCTGTTTCTCAAAATCCCTCCCCCATTCCTCCCCTATGGGATCCCCCATCCCTCGCATCTGTTAAAGAAGAGTAAGTCATTTCCATCAATTAATCTCTTGTAAGTTGCAACCTTATGAAACAAATATGATCTATGGTAAAGCACAGATACAGGTTAAGACAGCTTGCAGCATACATTGTCTTGTTTTCAAGTTACGGATTATGACTGAAAAGGCACCTAAGCATGCTAGTGAGAAGTTTGGATTAGTAAGGGAATTAGTAAGGGAAGCAGGAAGGGAAGAATATTCAGATACGTAATTGGGGGTCAGTCAAAAATTTGTTAGATAACCTCTTAGGTTTAACAGTTCTCCCAGATTGCATTATTGAGATACCTCATATTTGGATATCTGAAATGATGTATGTGAAAGTGTTTTGAACACAGAATGATATATCTTAAATGTGATTGCTACGGTACCTGTGTACTTCAGTTAAGTTAAAATACGCTTACCTTTTTTTCCAAGGCCTCTTGAAGACATCAAGCCCTGTCTTGAAGTGAATGAAATCTCCTCCAGCTTCTTTTCTCTGCTTCTCGAGATCCTGTTGATAGAGGGTCCTGCTAGTCTCTCACTGGTAAGAGTTTGTTTTCATATCACCCCAGGATTCCTTTCTAGAATTGGAATTATTCAGGTTAGAATGCTACAAGGCCGCCCTTCCAAATTAGGGAACTTATTTTGTGCTGGCCATCTTTCCTCTTTTCCTCACTCTTGAACAGGTTTCAACATTGTGATTTCCACTTAATCAATTGGAGTCAGGCATTATCAACAATAGAATTAATAAGCAATAAATGTCCCTACTTGGGGGTAAGGATCTCTCTGATTTTATTTCTTTGGCAGTTGAATTAGCCATGTATGACTCGGAGGTTCACATTGAATGCCAGGCCATTGACAGCTTTTGCAAGCAATATAAATTCCACCTGCCATCTTCTTTCCTTCAGCTTGAAGATAAAGTCATGGACTGGCAGTCTTCTCCTGCCAGCACATTAAACAGCTGGTTCTCTTTTGTCCCCAACTGGTCAGAACTGGTTTTACCTGCCTTGCAGTATCTCACTGGAGTCAGCAGAGGTGAGATCCTCTCCCCCCCCCCTGTTGTTACCATCCAAAGCAAGTGATTCCATCAAAGTTGAAAGGTAGCACTTAACTAGCATTTAAAAATGTTGCTTTCTTGGTGCCTCACCAAAAATTTAAGTTAGGTGGCTTTTATTGTGATTTACAAACAAGTGTTAGTTATACAATTGGGTTGGAAGCCTGCTTATATCTAATTTGTTATTTGATTTTTTGATACAAGCTACTTAATGTCAGTTTTCAAAATGAATATCTTGATAGCATACTTTTCTTTCTCTCAGATTCATTCAGTTAAAACAATCTTTTGATCCTGGAAAAATGTCTTCAAAATTTTGAATCTGTATGATAAGAAATAGAGAACAATGTTTTTTTTTAATCTGGGTTTTTCATGCTGTCAAATCTGTGTGACTTTAGGTATTAAAGCAAATCTTTTTCAAATAAAAAAATTCTTATGCCTGGAAGAGTTGTGCTACATGTTACCAGTTTTATGTTGTACTGCCATTTTCATGCCAGATTTTAAATAACATTTTTCTTGTGAATTGTTTGCAATGGAAAATACAGGCACCCCAAGTATAGTGATGTATCTAGCTACAGTTCATACTAGAATAGAAATCCTTAGAATCAATTATGAAGTTTTTGAATAGGGCATGTGTGACAATTTATACAAGAATAATAATGAGCATTGATCGAACTTCGCATTTTTCATAGGTTGAACTTGTTTAATCCGGTGCTACAGTCTGAATGTTTTAAAAATACATTATAGTCGTGCCTAAACCTGATAAAATGTCATTTTTTTCAGATGCTTCTTCCAGTTTCTCTTCTTTTGTTGAGTTCAAGGAAAAAACGCAGCAGTGGAAACTGACAGGTAAAGTAGCTAAGCTGCCTTATCCCCTCTTCTTATTAAATCTTGTCATCTAGATTGATTTGTATACATTTAGTTTCTTCCTTCCTAATTCCTGTTGTGGTGGAAATAAATATTAATATTATTATTTCCACACTTTTTGTTCTTTACAGCAGAAGAATCAAGGGACAAAGGGTGGGATATTCCAGCATCTACAGTGTTGCTGTCGTAGTGTAAGTATTAGTGGTAGATGATAATCTGTGTGGCTTGTTTTCTTCTCTAGGCTCTTGTCAAGACCATGAGAAGGAGCTAGCAGCTCTCTTCCAACTTTTTTTGGAGACTAAAGACCAAGCTTTCTTCAAGGTGCGACCAATATTTATTTTGTCTGGTACAAGTCTAGCTGGCCTATCCATCATTTTTCATAATCTTTCTTTCTCTTTGTCAGGACAACGAAGATAGTTCAGATGCTACCACACCCGTTCCCCGAGTGTGAGTATTTATGGATTTCAGAAGTCTTTTTTTTAAATCAAACTTTGCCTAAAACCTAAAATCAACCTTAATAGTCAGCACTAAATACAGTCCCAAGAAGATTTATGCTTATGCTTGTACTGTTTGTTACTAATGAGTAATTCTCAGGTACGTTTTGTGTGCAAAAGTAAGAATAAATTTTAAACAATCCAAAGAGCTAGAATAATATTACTGATTTATCTTTTCTGTTTGTGTGAGTAATGATTTTCTAAAACTTATGTTAATTCACAATGCCAGCATACATGGAACAGATGTCCAACAAACTCAGAATAATTTAGAATTCTATCCTTTGCATTTATTAATCAGTCTTGTGTCCAAGTAAATGTTTCCCTCTTATCAGAGGTGCTTAAAAACATGATAAGCACTCATGTGTTCATAATGCTCAAAATTGGTTTCTGGCTTTTCCTAAAATTGGTTTGTGTATGTTTCCAAATATTTTCTCTGACTGGCGTCAACTTTTTTGAATCATATTAGTTTTAACAAGGTAGCCAGCATAGCTGCCAAACCCGCCCCCTTTCTTTACTAATTGCTGTCACCTGTTCTGAGTTTCTCTGTACAGGAAGTCCTCAACATACAACCAGTTGCTTAGTGACTATTTGAAGTTAAGATCTAGTTATGACCTAAATTCAAACTTCCAATGCCTTCGTCCTCAATAGTCACCTAATTGGATTATGGGCACTCAGCAACTGTCCCACATTTATGGCCCATTGCAGTGCCTTGCGGTCACGTAACTGCGATTTAAAGTTTTTTTTTTGTGTTTACTTTGTTTCCTGCAAAAAACCACCCACTGCGGACAATGGATTTGCTTAATGACCACAGTGTTCACTTAATAACCACAGTGGTTCACTTAATGACTGCCACAAGCAAAGTTGTGAACTTGGGCGTGGTCGCATGGTGACCTGCTCAACAACTAATTCCAGGCTCAGTTACAGTCGGAAGCTGAGGAGTATCTTTAGGTATTACGATCATTGAGTCTCATACCGTTGTCTGTTTCAGAAGGACAGACTACATAGTCCGGCCTAGTACTGGGGAAGAAAAACGTGTTTTCCAGGAACAGGTAAGGATAAGAAGGATTTGGCCCCAAATACATATGGAAAAAGTTACAGTTGGTAGCTGCCATTGCAGTGGTTAAGTGCTTTTCTCCGTTATCCCTTTTCCCAGTCTCAAATAATGCCATTACCTCGTGTAAAAAACTCCCAGAATGTTGTTTTACGCAAGCATCTTGATAGCAACTTATTTGACCCATAAATAAGCAACTATAAGTTGTTCTGTTACCTCCAGCATATGCCCAAATTACCTTCTTGGGGGTAATTACCCCTCCCCCTTTAAGAGCCACTGCACCATTTCTTTGCCTCCCTTCAGTTTTGCTCTGATTCATGGGATCAGCCTTTTGAATATTCATTGTCCATCATCTGCATTGCACATACTGCCTATGGAAATGCTAAATGCACATGTTTTTATATCCTGCTGATCCCTGTCAGCTGAATCTTGGAAATTTTCAGTGAAAACAAGTGGGATATTTTCACGTTAGCACTTCAGATAAAATAGGTTGTACTTTTGCCAAGTACTTTTCTTTCATACAATACTTGATCCCCTCCCCGCTCTTTATCCGTAGTTCATTGCATTTATCAAGTAAACATTAAACCTGGAAGTGCTTCAAATCCATCTGACAGTGAACCTTTTACAGCACAGAGAGGCTTCTCCCTGTATATGCCTCCAATTTATTGAAACACGACCGATTATCATATTTACCATTCAGCGTATATATTTACCCATCTTGCTCTGCTGCCTTCTTCTCCTGGGAATCTCTTCACTCAGGTTGTCGTTCATCCTTTTATGTTTGCAGGAGCGTTATCGATACAGCCAGCCTCACAAAGCCTTTACTTTCTGTATGCATGGCTTTGAGTCAGTGGTGGGCCCCGTGAAAGGAGTGTTTGATAAGGAAACCTCTCTAAACAAACCCCGGGAACATTCTCTGTTGCGATCAGATAGACCTGCATACGTCACCATATTGTCTCTTGGTAAGTTGTCATGTGTGAATGTGAGTATGTGGGTGAGAGAGTTTTCATATGAGCACACTGAATTTTGCAGTGGGAAGAAATGAGCAATAATGTAGCAGGGTAGAATAACAAAGTTGGAAGGGACTTTGGAGGTCTTCTAGTCCAGTGGTCAACAACCTTTTTGAGCTCGGGGACCACCAATCTCATAATTTGAAATCCCGAGGACCACCAATATGAATTTTTGAAAAATTCTTTAGAGTGGCAGGCCGTTTTGCCGCCCATCCCTCTTCACATTGTCCCAACCCCTGCTCTTTTCGTGGCGCCATTTCTGCGAGAAGCGCAGCAGGCCATTTCACCTCCTGCCCTCTGCTCTCTTCGTGGTGCCGCTGCCGCAAGGGACACCACAATCCATTTCCCCTTCATGATAACAATTATTAATTAGTTCTAGTCGGAGCGTGTGCGGCCCACCCAAATGTTGCTGCGGCCCACCAGTGAGCCATGGCCCACAGGTTGGCGACCACTGTTCTAGTCCAATCCCTTGCTCAGGCACTACTCATAACTTTAAGAAAGTTCCAGAAGAAAGCCAGATGCTTAATGCTGATTCACAGAGAGAAAGACTACAGGTAATCCTTGACTTAATAATTGGTTGCTTTTCGACTGGTTTCAAAGTTATGATGGACGGCCCCCAGGGTATTTATTTACGACCTGGTTCTGACACTCTGGTGGCTGCCCCCCTCCCCCAAACGGTCTCAAATGAACATATTTCGATTGCTTGGCCACCAGCTTGTATTTATGACCATTTGCAGCCTCCTGTGGTCATAAGACCACGTTTTACAGCATTTTTGCTGAAAACTGACTTGTATCTCTGATTTTCAGCTAAACCGTCCCATAAAAATCAAATGATTTGCTTAACAACTGATGCAAAAGTTGCAAAATTGGGTCAGTCGCATAGGTGAACCCTTTTACCACCATCACAACCTATGATGTAATGAGCACGTTCCATTATAGGTATAAATCGAGGACTGCCTGCAATTGTACATTTAGCTTAGCATTCTCTGCTCTGTTTGCCAGTACAGGTAAGTTGACTTCATTCAGTCACCGTTCTAAGTTAAAACGGCACTGAAAAATGTGACGGCCATTTTTCACAGTTACGACCTTTGCAGCATCCCCTCACAATCACGTGATCAAAATTCAGACGCTTGGCAACTGGTTCATATTTATGACTGTTTTAGCGTCCCAGGGTCCTCTGATCCCCTTTTGTGACCGTCTGACAAGCAAAGCTAATGGGGAAGTAAGATTCACTTAACGTCTGGGTTACTAACTTATAAACTGCAGCAATTCACTTAACAACTGTGACAAGAAAGGTCGTAAAATGGGGCAAACCTCACTTAAGAAATGTCTCACTCACCAACAGAAATGTTGAGCTCAATTGTGGCCGTAAGTCAAGGACTACCTGTACTTCTTCAGTCCCTTTGACCAAGATCTTTACCGATGTAGCTCTTGGGAACTGACAGTTTCAGGAATGATACCCTGTTTTCTGTTGTATAAAGCGCAATCCAGAAATAATTTTCTCTGCCAGGATTCATTAACTCCTGAATAACGGATAGCAAAAGAAAGAACATAAAGAGATTCATCCTTTGTGTCACATTAGTGTATAACCTTAGAAGGCTTGAAAGCGGGAAAATCCCTTCTTAGCCCCTAAATAGGAAGACTTCAATCTTTTTTTTACAGGAAAACAGGTCATATATTTATTTGCATTGGAAGGAATGGAGAAGCATGTAGAGAAGGAAGCTGTAAGTTGAGATCATAACCAGAGATGAAAGGGAATCAGTGCAGGGTTATTCTTGGAATCTGGATTGACTGCATAACAAGAGGGCTGCCTAGAAAAATTATTTAGGGGAAAGAAGAAAAGTTAAAACCTAAGCTGAAGTGGGGAAACTGTCAAATAAATGGCACAAAATAGCTCAATATTTCTTGCTATCTCAGTTCGGGATGCTGCAGCTCGTCTTCCAAACGGGGAGGGAACTCGTGCTGAAATTTGCGAGCTTCTGAAGGACTCCCAGTTTCTTGCTCCTGATGTCACCAGTGCTCAGGTAACTCGGATATGTTCAAGCCGCATGACTGGGGTCTCAGGATCCCCATAAATATATATATGTTTATTTCAACTGAAAGTAGCAATACATTGCAACCATATTTTGAAGGTTATGCTTTAGTAGAATGTGAACAGAGCTGCAGATACGCTAATGGACTTGCAAAATATGATTTTATACATTTATGATGATTGCTCCACAAACTAAGAAATGATAATGTGCAGGGATAGGATATGTTACTGCAACTGAATTGAAGTTTCAATAAAAGATGTAGATCTCAACAAGAGGCGTTTTCTGAAGATCTAAATATCCAGAAAGCTTTATGTGTGTTTTTCATCCATCTTGCCTCTCAATTTGAGATGGTTTGGGTGTCTGATTCCTACTTGGGGTGCATATTTTTCATGCCTCAAAAACATTATTTCCTACCCTTCTATTAGTCACTGATAGCTGGCTTCTCAATTAACGAACTCCTTTCCACCCCTAATTTTATGGTGAATCCTTATCTTAGGTTAACACGGTGGTGAGTGGTGCTTTAGATCGATTGCATTACGAGAAAGACCCCTGTGTAAAATACGATATTGGTCGCAAGCTATGGATATATCTCCACCGAGACAGGAGTGAAGAGGAGTTCGGTAGGTATTGGCTGGAGGGACCTAACAGCATTTAGTTTATTGCAATGTTGTCAGTTTGTTACAGACATGAAGTCAACCCTGCATCCTCCTCTTGTGTAACACTCATTGCATTATATAAATAAAGGGGAAAGCTAGCTAGCTGCTGCTCTTAACAATAGAGAAAGTCTGTTTCCTCAAATGGACTATTTGGATGTCAATATATAGTCAAGTCATTTTATAGGATACCCCATATATATAAAACAGTATATAAAAACTGAATCCCTTCCTCCCTTCCTGTTAAAAACACGTTTTGCCCTGTTTACTATAAATTTTGCCATTTCTGAGAAGATGCCCATAATTTTCCTCTTGTTCTCTCTGAATAGCCATTGCTTTCTCATATTTGCAATTTAAAGCGAAAGACGTAAAAGCTGCCTGTAGGAACAGGATTTCAGAGGTTTTAGAACATTAGTAATTGTCATGTATGAGTCACCTGTTATAGGCTGGCAAATTAACCCCCCCCCCACCTGAGTGGATATTCCTGGAATCCCATGTGCATTTTTAATGCAAGGGCTGCCTAGGTGTGCATGTCTCTCTCTCTCAGCCTCTGTTTGAGAACTGCTGCTGATCCTTCCTTCCAGAGCGGATTCATCAGGCTCATGCAGCTGCAGCAAAGGCCAAGAAGGCTCTTCAGCAGAAACCGAAGCCTCCTGCAAAGACAGTAAGTTGCCTAGTGTAGTCTTTGGGGCAAGGATTTTCAGAAGGGATCGTTTACTGCCCTACCCTGAAGGCTTGGGTAGAGGTTGAGGTTTCTTTGGCTATATCCTGTTCGAATTCTGACTATAAACAAGTAGTTTGCATTCTTAAAATCTGTTGGGCCAGTTCTAATTTTGGGAAGCTGATTCTACAGGAGAAGAGAATTCCAGTGAGTCTGTGTTCTCTCGCTGACTTGATTTGATACATAGACGAGCCGTGGTGGTGCAGTGGTTAGAATGCAGTACTACAGGCTAATTCTGCTGACAGCAGTTCGATTCTCACATGCTCAGGGTTGACTCAGCCTTCCATCCTTCCGAGGTCAGTAAAATGGGGACCTAGATTGTTGGGGGAAATATGCTGACTCTGTAAACTGCTTAGAGAGGGCTGTAAAGCACTGTGAAGTGATATAAAAGTACAGGAGCAATTACTATTGCTATAAAGTCATAGAAAATTATTCCCATCATCGTTAATATCAACCTCAGTTCTGGGTCCAAGTAGTTACATTTAAGTAAAAGTAAAAGCAAGACGTTCTGAGTTACCACTGGGCTACTTAGAACAAGGGATGAGCAACAAAAATGGAAGCTGCAAGTTGTTCATTCAAATGTATGAATGAGTGGGGACATAAACAGGATTACTGCATCTTACTTCTCTCATGAATAATATGGTAAGCTGCAGTTGAATATTATGTGCAAAACAGCTGGCGAAAAGCATTCTGGATATGATAAACGATAGGCTAAGGATAGAAAGTTGTGATTGCTTTCAGGAATGGTTGCCGTCTCACTGCACAGAGAGTTGCCGTTTCCTTTTTCGTTCTTTCCCATAACCTGTCCATAGGAATCTCATGTAAACTGAGTCTGCTCAATGATCCATCGAATAAAACTCTGCCTATAGTGATTAGCCACAGCTTTCTTGGTCTTCTCAATCCCATCTGAAATAGCAGGCATTTTAAATGCAAAGTGTTTGCTATATCCCTGAAACGCGGTCTGTTTTTAGGAGGTCTTGGTTTGTTTGTTTGTTTTCCCACTCTGTGAACTTGTCCAGATTGTCAGAGTAAATGACTCCCTTTGTGTGCATGTTCCAAGAAAATAAGCTCCTTTGTTGAACATTGTAGAAATCCAGCATCAAGGAGAGTTCGGCGAAAGTGGTGACCACCGGCACTTCTGAGCCCAGCCAGCTGAGCATTAGCGATTCCAGCATGCCACCAACCCCGGTAACTCCAGTGACACCTGCCGCACTGCCTTTGCCAGCGATGCCCATTTCACCCCCTCCTGTGTCTGTCGTTAGCAAGAGTTTGACTTGTGTCACAACGGAGCCAGCAAAATCCAACCAGAGGTAATTTCTCATGTACATCTCAATAAAAAGTTGGAGTGGGTGCGAAATATCTCCAGGTAGAATAAGGATAAGGCAGGGGTAGGGATTATACAAGATGCTAAATGGTTTAAATCTGGCAGAAGGAGGGAAAGTACAGCCAACGGTGCCAGATTCCTTAGTTACGATCTTCTACTAGTAATTCCTCCAGAGCATAGCGGGTGGCATAGGAATAGGGACTGTTTGGAAAACATTCTTGAGTCAAGTTGTCTGGTTTGTTTGAAGAATGCATAAATATTGGCAGGCTTTCCAAGTAAATTGGGGAAATGTGTTTTAAGTAGTCTTTCAGCTGATAAACTGTTCTTTGAACTATTTGTTTGAGGGGGCAGGATCCAGTCGGGGTTGATCACCAAGACCAGAGGTTTTGTCTTCTGAGTTTTTGGACTCATGCTGGAGCCCATCTTCAGGGAACTTCTCTCTAGCAGAGTGTGCTGCTGTTTTGTGTGTAGTATTTATAGTGCTTGTTGTGGGTGCTGCTAGAGAGAAGTTCCCTGAAGATGGCCTCCAATACGAGTCCGAATGCTCGGAAGACAAAACCTCTGGTCCCAGCGAGCGACCCCAATTAGATCCTGCAACATTATCCCGGGAAACGTATATTCGCCTTCATTCATATTGTTGTGTTGCGTCCCTGTGTTTTGTTTTAAGCACTTGATCCAGTTGAAACTTTGTGTTCTCGAAGAAGTCTTCTCTTTTTTTTATATATTCATCAGGATGTTTGGTTTGTTTGTTTCATTGTTGCACAGCATCCTTTTGGTATCTTCTCCCACCATGCCCCAACTTGGGACCTTGCTCTCAACCCCGCAAAGCACGCAGGCACAGCCGGGATCTCAGCTGCCAACCCCGCGGGCAGCTGGCCACACCGCTTCCTCAGGTCTTCCTCAAGTCCGAGTAGTCACAGCTCAGTCTAGCCTTCCCCCTCTGTCTCAACCAGCTCAGGTGGTAGCACAACAGCAGCCAACTCTAGCAGCCATACCTCAGATCCGGGTTCCTTCCACTTCTGTGCAAAGCAAAGTTTTCTCTCAGGTGAGTAACACGTATGAATGAGCACAGGCGCTCGTCCTCTTTCTCCTAGGTCAGTGATGGCAAACCTATGGCACGGGTGCCACAGTAGGCATGCAGAGCCCTCTCTGTTGGCACACGAACCAAGTCGCCCCAGCATCGCTCCAGAGCTGAGCATGCTCAGAAAGAGAGTAGTGGCACCAGGCGATGACATCACAGAGCTTGGTATATGCTCAGAAAGAGAGTAGCAGCGCTGGGCAATGAAATCACAGGGCCCTGCACATGCTTAGAAAGAGAGTAGTGGCACCCGGCATGATGTCAAGGGCGGCACCTCATTAGCTGCAACTCATTTGAGCACTCGGTGCCTAAAAGGTTAGCTATCACTGTCCAAGGTGATCTGTCCACCACTACTGAACATAGGTTCACCTCTGTAATTTTACATCTTTGAGTAGCAGTTGTACTTCATAATTCAATGCATTGAAACTAGGGTATCTAAATAAATTACCCTTTTACTAGTGCTGGGAGAAAAGGGGAACCAAGTGTAGGTGTGTCCTGTGTAAAAACCTAAGTCCTTAAACGGCACCACGAAGACTTCCGTTTCCATGAAATCTTTGGTGGATCTTCTTACTTAGAAAGACAAAATATTTTTGCCTGGGACTAGCAAGAGTCTGGAGACAGGCGGATTCTTAACTTCTGTTGGAAGAAATCCCATTTAATTTTAGCCTTTTTTATCTATGTTTTTCTTGGATCATCGGCTCTTTCCATTAGAGAAATGGGACTCGTTCTTAAATCTTGTGGTTTTTGACCAGTGTCTAGACCAGTGATTCTTAATCCAGGCAATTTTAAGAGATGTAGACTTCAATTCCTAGAAGTCTTACTGGCTGGCTGGGAAATTCTGGGAATTGAAGTCCACACATCTTAATGTTGCTAAGGTTCAGAAACACAGGTCTAGATCTTCCATAGGGTACGCTTCAGCCTTTGAATGATTTAAATGTTGCTACCAGCAAATAGATCCCCCAAAGCAGAGGAACAACTATTAGGAACAACTTCCTTTATAGAATGTGAGCAGTTTGTATTTTCTGTGCTGTGTCATCTACAGTGCTGCAAAAAAACCAATACCAAGTATATGTGGGTGTATCTGTCTAAATTAAGTTACATTAGCTGAATTGAAGGGGGGGAATTGTGAAAGCGAGTCACGGACTCCAGTCATCTCTTAGATGTGCTACTTGTTTCCTAAAGTAAGTCACGAAACAGGAGAATTGTTCCAAGTGCACATTGGACTAGAAAAGAGTCCTGACAAGAATGCCCATATTCCTGTATTTCCAAGAGTGATTTTGGTTAAGAGGAATGGCTGCCTTGAAACTTTTTATCATGTAGAGCAATCTAAAATAGAAAGGAATGACCTTTAGATGCTAGGCTGTTGTTACGATAATGACTTCTTCTCCCCCTCAGGCTGTCGTGACTGTTCCAGTAAAAGCTCAGCCCAGCCCAGTCCAAGTACAGAGGACAACTGTTGCTGTAACTGGAGCAGTCAATGTCACCAGCACAGGAATTCCTGCAACACCTACTCCCGCCCTCAAGCCAGCAAGTAGTTCTCTGAACAGTTCAGTCCCTAACACTCCCACCACTCCGTTGTCATCCTCCTCCTCTTTATCATCTTCATCCACCACTATCCTCCAGAACGTTGCTGGCCAAAATATCATCAAACAGGTGAGGATCTGCCCTCTGTTAAGGAATTACTGTAGGTATTTTACTGCTAATCTTATGCCCCTGGGAAATTCACCAACCGTGCTCGATGTATTAAGTTCTTAAATTTCTTCAAATACCAAGCAAATAAAACACATAACTCCAGAGCTCAAAAGGAAGGAGACAGTAGAATGAAAGAGGAAATTCAGGCTTCTGGCAACTGCTTAATAAACTAGGAAACAGACATCAGGAGGCTACTCAGCCTGGTAGCGATGGGCCTGTTGCCTATTAATTGGCCTGTTTTTTTAAAGATCTCTGAGCAATGGTTTTAATCTCTGAAATACACATTCTGTATCTGTTTTTATGACCAGTTTGGCCTACTATCCCTATTTAGTTAGTAATGGCTACACACAATATAGCCAGCATTGTAGGGATGGCTATACACAATAGGGCCAGAGTTTCTTAAAACAGAAGTTCAGATAAGTGTCGATTTTGTTTTGCAGGTGGCTATTACTGGACAGCTAGGCATGAAAAGCCAGACCGGGAGCAGCCTCCCCCTTACAACATCCAACTTCCGTATCCAAGGCAAGGATGTCCTACGCCTGCCCCCATCCTCCATCACCACAGATGCCAAGGGGCAGACAGTTCTCCGCATCACCCCGGACATGATGGCCACCTTAGCCAAATCCCAAGTCACTACTGTCAAACTGACTCAAGACCTCTTCGGGGCCGCTACTGCTGCTGGGAATGCCCCGGCAGGGAAGGGCATCTGTGCCACTTTGCGTGTCACATCAAGCCCCATCCAGTCCTCGAACTCTCCCGCCAAGACCAGCACGCCCATCGCCTCCGCTTCACCCAGCTCCGCAGGACCCACGGTGGTCAAAGTGACATCGGACTTGAAGACAGTGGAGTCCGCCAGTTCCGCCTTCCGCCTGATGCCCGCTCTTGGCATGTCCATGGCGGACCAGAAGGTCAAAGCCATGACCACGATGACCTCAGAAGCCAAGCCGGCGGCCACCATAAGGATAGTGCAGGGCATGGGGGTGATGCCTCCCAAACCTGGCCAGACAATTACAGTGGCCACGCATGCCAAGCAGATGTCCTCTTCTTCAGTCAGCATACCTGGAACTGTCCATACCTCTGCGGTGTCTCTGCCCACCATGACGGCGTCTGTCTCCAAGGCGGTGGCGGTGGTGTCAGGGGCGGCAGGAACACCCATATCTATAGGGACAGGAACCTCCACTGTGCGACAGGTCCCTGTAACCACCACGGTGGTTTCCACCTCCCAACCAGTAAGTAACATTGATTTTCCAAAGACTCTGAGATAGGAAAGGCCCAGCATGGGAGATAGTAGATGTTATTCTGATTTCTTCCGCCATGAGGAATTGTTACAGGAGCTGCGTAGAAGGGTTATATGTATTGCGATGGTTTGCTTTTTGTAGAAAATGTGGGGATGGGGGCCTGCAGGGGAGAGAGGATGTCACTTTTCTTTGGATATCTACCCTGTTTTCTCAAAAATAAGACCTAACCAGAAAATAAACTCTAGCATGATTTTTCAGGATGCTCGTAATAGAAACCCTAACACCAAAAAGAAGCCTCAGTTAACATTGTCAGCCAAACAGACGCATTTAGTACTATATTTCCCTGAAAATAAGACCTAACCGAAAAATAAGACCTAATGCATCTTTTCTAACAAAGATTAATATAAGACCCGGTCTTATTTTGGGGGAAACGCGGTATAGGGCAAATGAAATGGTACAAATAATTTCTGCATATTATTTATTCGCCTAGGGGAAGCTGCCTACCCGAATCACTGTGCCCCTCTCGGTCATCAGCCAGCCGGTGAAAGGCAAGAATGTTGTGACTGCTCCCATCATCAAAGGCAACCTTGGGGCCAAGTGAGTAATGCAAGAGGAATTGGGAATCTTCAGTAACTAATTTCTTAGGGCTGTAATTGGGCACCTGGAAATCCAAGAAAAAGAGGATGGAAACTTCTGAAACGTCCTAATTCTTTGAGCTGCTGAAAACATTATAGAACAAAACCTCTGCCTGTAGGTAGAATGGGTTGTGTTCAGTTTGGTGCTTTTTTAAAAAAAAAATAATAATCTGAATGATAGTGAGTGTTGCATAACACCTGGAATTCTAACTTTCTTTGGCCATTCCCAATTTCCCCCTTTGAATTTGTCAACTTCTCACCTGCTTCTGTAACTTGAAATGTAATCCTCAGCTCCAAGGAACAGACAATTTTCAGAGTGAAAAATTAATTACTGTAGTCATTATTTTTTCACATGTTCTTTCAAGGGCAAGGGGGAATTACCTGTCCATCCCTTCAGTCACATGGCAACTGTGTTTCCCCTCATAAGGCAGTGAAATGTGCAGAATTATTCTTTTTTACTAGCGTTTTCCCCACAAATGTAAGATCCACTTTTTGAGATCAATTGAATGTGATCTATTGGTTGTGATGGGAATTGACCCAATGGCTATCGCCTGAGCTATGGGCTAAGACCAACGTCATCCAGTTGGCTTTCATGAGTTTCCTGGTTTTTAGCCTGGAGGCTTAACCCCCACACCAAATGAACTCTCATAGTGAAATGTGCAGAATTTAGCTGAGATCCTGGAAACTCAAAATTTAAGGTAGAGGCACATTAGAAAGTGATGTTTCTTCTTAAAGCAGATGAACAAAAGCTTCTTCCTTGGTACAGATGCTACTAATTTGGTCAAAGAACAGCTTTCACTACATAAAACTTTGGAGACATCCCTGATAAATTGAACGCTTCCTGACATTATTGTAAACTACCGGGAACCTGGAGGCTGCAGTAACCAATCCAAAAAAGCCCAGCCTAGTGAAAAGAATCATTTTCAGCTTCCAATCTCCCACTGAATTCTGGATGGCTTTTTTCCCACAGCATTAGCAGCTTGGGGCGAAATATCATCCTCACCACCATGCCAGCTGGAACAAAACTGATTGCTGGGAACAAACCAGTGAGCTTCCTCACCGCCCAGCAGTTGCAACAGCTGCAGCAACAAGGCCAGGCTGCCCAGGTAAGGACCCTCACCTCCCCCCCCCATTCTTCATGGCTTGGCTTTGAAATATCACCATTGCCTTGAGGGTTGCAATTTTGTGTGTGTGTGATTTACCTATTTGTGCATTTGGAGAGTCAGAGGTTGAGGATTTGAGGGGCATGGGTAAGGCAAGTTTTTAGTAAGAAATTTTGTTTCACGACAGAATTTCTCCCAGTAGTACTGATATTTTCTGCAGCGTGGGGGAGATTTCTAATCTCATTGTCCTGTTCTGCACAGGTGCGGATTCAGACAGTCCCAGCCTCCCATCTTCAGCAGGGAACAGTCTCGGGCTCTACAAAAGCGGTGTCCACTGTAGTTGTCACAGCAGCACCATCTCCAAAACAGACACAGGATCAGCCATGAAAGCGTTGGCAGAATTATTATTTTTTTCCCCAAGAAACTCTCTAGTTCTCTTATGCCATTTTCACCTGAGTGATGTCTTGCTCCTGTTGGACTTGGCGATGTGCAGATTGGTTCCCGATATAACCAGAAGCAGCTCCGGTGATCCCTTGGGTTCTGGATAGGCAGAGCACATCCTTAAGCCAGTGTAGCATGCTAATGAAATCCACACTGAATTGAACGATAAGGAGGCCCTTTGAATGATTGGCTCGTGTTGGTGGGAATGTATGTTGCTGCAAGGGTTTCTGAGTAAAACAAGAAGAAGAAAGGGAGTGTTGGAAGTCGTGGACACTGGATTGGACTTTCTGCAGTCTGGATTTTTATTATTTGTTCCCAATGTTTTTGTCTGTTCGGTGTATGTTTTTTGACTGTTTTTTTGAGATCTGAGATGATTTGGGGTTGATGGTCTTTCTGCGTGCAGATTCTTCTCTCGCCTGCACCAGATTGCACATAAAAAAAAATCTCATACGTAGTTGAGCTAGTTCTGAATAAAGTTGAGAGTCAAATTCCTCTTTTGCTCCCCCTAACCCATTTTGAAAATGTTGGTGGCCTTAATGGGACAGGAAAATTGCTTCTTGAAATCACAGGTGACGCCAGCCTCACCCCAGAGCTTGGTGACCGCTTCCCTGCTCGCTCTTGTGGAGAT
The DNA here is from genome assembly GCA_032468095.1 of Pareas carinatus. NCBI lineage: Eukaryota > Metazoa > Chordata > Lepidosauria > Squamata > Pareidae > Pareas > Pareas carinatus. The sequence continues at coordinate 114,517 of JANHFO010003574.1, read as the reverse complement.
TAAGCCTAACTGTTTTATTGCTTTTTGAATAAAAATTACCAAACTTTACGAACGAACATCTGATATCAGCTCAACTGTATTATCTGAACTTTTTTTGTTATATTGTCAGCTAGATTTTTCAAAGATGATACTAAGCACAGAAAAGAATATTTCATCTGTATTTGTGCTAAGAGAAAAATCTATGAACCACAATAATTGTTGCATACCATGTTCACAGTTTTGCATTGTCTTTTTTTAAAGTCAGAGAGCTTTATAGCTTTATAATGTCATCTGACATTAAAGTCAGATGTTAATCAAGTTTGTTGTACTTCATTGCTATAAAATAAGAAATAAAAGCTAGCTTCTACTTGGGGTGCAACTGATCTGACATTAGAAAAATTGGAAAAACAAACAATACACTGGGGTTTGAAAATGGCACTTTGATAATTAGTAATAAGAATTGTAGAATTTGGTAGATATTTGCCATTTTTAGTATGTTTATTCAAGCAATATAGTAAAATGCATGTAATTGAGAAGTATTTTGGATCTCATAGGAATGCAGAGCAGTTCTAGTGTGCATGCTTGTCTCCATTAGGTGTCTGCTAAACCCAAGGGAAGAAAAAAAAAGATGCAGTTGTTTTCATGAATCAATCAACATAATTTGCTTGAGGCAACTCTTACAGCATTCTTGCCCTGAAGTCTGAAAAGTTGTGTATGCATAGTTTAAGGAGCTGCTGACAGGTGCTGTGTTCACATAAGATCCAAATTCTTTGAAAGAATTTTTAAAGCCGAAAGATACTTAATAAAGGCTAGAAGAACACACAGACTTTGAAATAAAGGGATGAGCAGACATTTATTGTCCTTTAATGGACCATCTCATTGCATCCTCAGCATATCTATATTTTATCGATATATATATATATATATATATATGAAAAATTGACTGACTGACTGACTCATCACCAGATCTCGAAAACTATACAAGCTACAAACATGAAATTTGGTACAGAGATTCGTCTTGGCGTCTAGGTGCTAATTAAGAAAGGATTTTTCCAAATATTAATTTTTAAGCGAGTTATTTTAAAATTTTAATTCCGAATGGGTAGAGGGTTTTGATTGGACAAAATATCCAATGTCGTTTGTTACCTTTCTCCTGATTGGAAAGCTTTCGCAGCCTGTTGCTTGATTTTGAGTTTTTTGGGAGAGCCCAATTATAGCACTCTAATCTCCAAACGGGCGAGGAGCATCAGGGCAGGTGAGTGCGGGGCTGGATAGGAGCAGCAGGTCCGAAAATTACAAAATGGGGATTGGGGGGGTGGAATCTGGCCGAGGTCTCAATTACATGCTTCTATTTTCTTACTCAACATTCAATTTTCTTGGTAATCCCCATAGCGGAGCATGGGTACCGGCGGGTAGTACACCATATAGTACACACATCAGGGTGTCTTAAAGTCCACAAAAGATGAATCAATTTGCAGCAGATGGGCTTTTTCGAGATGCAGAGAAGGACTCCAGGACATTCCCTGGACGTTCTGCCCCGATAGCCATGGGGTGGGGTGGGGGCTAGCTTCTCTCTCTAGTTTCTCCTTTTCAGGTTTTCTAGGCCACTGTTCTAGAGACAGTGAGTCCTAGTCCCACCTTGGCTATGAAAAGCGGCTGGGCGACTGGGCCAGTCACCAGGAGACGGTGATTTCTAGTCCCGCCTTATCAATGTAAGCAGGCTGGGCGTCTTTGGGCCAGTCCCTCTCGGCCCAACCCACCTCACAGGATTGTTTTTGGAAAAATAGGAAGGACTATTGGGTATGTTCACTCCCAGTTATAGGAAAAGAAAGGGAAGGATTTTTTTTAAAAAAATAGTATAATCTTGGAAGAAGTGAGAAGCCGAGGAAAACACAGGCCAGGTGGGGCTGAGGACCGGGCTCCAGAGCACGCGGACCCCCTCACCAAGGCCAGCCCTCCTGCGCTAGGGGGCCCATAGGGCCCAGGGCAAGCCCCGTGGAGAGGTTAGCCAGTTTGGCATAGTGGTTAAGGTGCTCATGTAGAAACCAGGAGATAGTGAGTTATAGCATTACCTTAGGCTCGAAAGCCGGCTGGGTGACTAGACCAGCCCCTCTCAGCCTAAACCCATTTTACAGGGTTGTGGGGAAAACGGGGAGAAAGGAGCATCGGGGAGGTCCACCCCTTCGAATTATAGAACAAAGGAGGAAAGATGAAAAGACATCTAATTAATATGTTAGTTCTTAGGTTGCCCATGGGGAAACTGTAGAGCCATGGCCCGTGGGGCAGAAGGCCAGGCGCTGAGGCCCAGGGCCTCCTTCGGTTGAACCCGCCAAGGCCAGCTCTCCTCTGCCCAGGACCCCGCGAGGCCCTTCCGCCTAGAAGGGACCCTCCATAGCAGCTCGGGCAGCCCAGCCGGTTCTTCCTGCCAGCAGCCCCCTGGCCCATCTTCCTCCGTCCGTCCCTTGGGGCTCTCGCCTCCATTGCTACTCAAGGAGAGAAGCAACCTAGAACGAAGACATTTCGTGGCGGAGCCAACGGAACAGCCTGCCACCAGAAGTTGTGGGGGGTGCCTCATGGGAGGCTTTTAAGAAGAGACTGGGCAGCCCACCTGTCTGAAACGGTGCAGGTCCCCTCCCCGAGCAGGGGGCCGGGAGGGAAGACCCCCAAGCTCCCCCCCCTCAGCTCCATGCCGACTGAGATGGCTCCTCCCCGCCGCTCACCTGCCCGCAGCAGAAGTGGGCGGGGCGCCGCGCCGCCAGGTAGCTACCGTCCACGGCGGGGGGGGGGCGGGCTGCGCTCCCTCGGCCCCGCCC
>JANHFO010003574.1:37484-50124 GCA_032468095.1 Pareas carinatus | reverse complement strand
GATCAAGGGGGAAAAAGTCAAGTCTACAAAATAGAACATAAATCAAAGACAAAGAATTGAAGATCACAAAGTATCAAGATCTAAAAAATGAAGACAGCACTTAGCACTTAAGACTTATATACTACTTCATGGAAGGCTAAGTCAACCATAATCCCCGTCAGGATTGAACTCGACTGTGGGCAGTGAGTTAGCCTGCAATACTGCATACTAACCACTGTGCCACCATGGCTCTTTTTGAAAGATTATGTCAGCCATGGTGGTTCCATTGGTTACTGGCACACTGGGCGCCATACCAAGAAATCTCGGACAGCATTTAGAAAATCTGCGCATTGACAAAATTTCCATCTGTCAGCTGCAAAAGGCCACACTGGACCCACACACTATATTGATATATATGAAATCCTAGGTTCTTGAGAAGAACTTGATGTGCTCGAAGGCCAACATCAGTTAAAGAACTGGCAGCTGTGACTTCTTGTCATGAACAGATAACAATACAACAAAAACGAAGTCTACTAAACAATATTAAATGACTGAATTCTTTAAAGGGTAATTTTAAAACACAGTGGAAGTCTTGAGGAAAGAGATGGGTCAGAGTATAAAAATAAAGAGTGGCAATTAAAATACCATCACAGTGAACCTGTTATAAAATACTGGCTATAATAATCATTTCAATAGATGACATTTGAGTGATATTAAATTGGTGTACATTTGGAAAAGTCAAGAAATCTCTTGTGGGCACATGTTATACAGTCATATCTATTCCAGAAAATGCTTCTTTAAACAATCCAGGTGCTGCTATAAGTGTGCTAGCCTTTTAATTTTGCTTTTTAAAAGGCACATATTGGCCACATCAAAGCTTTTAACATGTTAAGCTTCTACCTCTGAATCTTTTTGGTAGATATTCATTCCTATTTTTAAAAAAATGATATCTACTTGATTGATAGTATCTCACTAATGTGGACTACATAAAAGTCCAGATTTACTCTATCCTGCTTATTTGCATTTCAACCACTCTGCAACTATGCATTTGTTGTATTGCTAGTCAACCTATCCATCATGGTGTATGCACAAAAATCAAATGTGTATATGAAAAGGAAGTTAGACTGTGGGGTCCTTGATGCTCTCTGAGATTTGTTGCTTTCTTCAATGCCTGCAAGAAAACAATCAAGCTCAGAGACTGCCAAGGACCTCACAGTTCAACCATGAGTTACAAATATTTTCTTCTATTGGAAGTCAGGTTGTCAGAAACAGAGGCTGACTCAAGGTGGCCTAGCAAATTCTATGTCAAAGTAGTATCACAACTTGAAAAATTCCTTCTTCTGCTTAGGAATGTAAAATGTAAAAAAATAACTTGGTGACAAGTAGTGTGGATGGTGAACATTGGAGCCTGTGTTCGTGAACCTCATGTCTTTGGTTTCATGACTGGCTACTGTCTCTGAATTCCCCTTGTTTGGAAAGTCATGCAGATTTCCAGAGATGGCTGAATTCAAAGAAGATCCGCCATAACATATTTGTCACCATTTTAGATGACTCAATCCAGCAATCTATCTACAAGGATCTAGTTCAGGTATTATACATCACTTTCCTCCAGTTCATATGTCATGGGATTGCAACTCATGATAACATGGCCAACTTACTCTACTGGCTGGAAATTCTAGGAACCATAATAAGAGACAAAATGAAGATTGTTCTGCAGAATGCTTTTTGCACTATATTTATACGTACCGGTCATCATCTTCCACATGGATATTCCCACCAGAAGTACTCTGGAGTGTTGGTAATCCTTCAGTGACACCTTCATCTATTGAACCTAGGGGCAGTTAAAAAAACCATACGCATTAAGTTACAGTTTAATGGAACATTAGCAATATTTTTTTCACACCCTCCTCACAACTCTTTCACTAACAACAGGATCACAAGATATCTTGCTGCCATATTTAAGAATTCTCTTATCACCCAAAAGGATAATGATGTAAAGCAACCTGCATAATTTATAAATGACAAACTTTAATAAAATTTGGCCTGTTTGGATTCAGGAGATTGTTTGAATTGAAAGAAGGTTTGAGTACACATTAAGTGGAGGCAGGACTGTGATTACAAAGCCAGTTTATTGTTTAACAATGCCCAGGGAGGGATGTAAAGCAGGCTAAACAGTACAAATGCACAGAGGCAAAAAATAATAATTTCAAAGCTCACATTCTTCCTCGGAACTTTTTCCCAGCATTGGTGCCAGATTTATTTGTGTTGCTCATAGCTCGAAACACCCCAAAGAGTCTGAACTGAAGTAGTGTGTCTAAAGCACAATTAAACACTAGGATTTGCTGTCAGTTAAATGTGCAGCATTCATTAGTATTGTGTTTCCACTCATCTGTACTGAAGCCATTTCAAAATTGTACCATTGGGAACAGTGAAAAGGTGCAGGAAAATGATTTGTTAAATGTGATTAGATTATTAGAGAAACTGCAAGCCCTTCAAGACTCCCTCAATATAGTACAGCATAGGAGGCCTTTTACTGTACATGTCCTTTACTGGAAACCATTCTCCAAAGCAGATTACTATTTTGGATTTTGAGTGTGTGAGTTCTGAAACCACATACATCTGGTTTTCTAGGAGAGACAGCTATTGTCATTATTTCTAAGGAAACCGGACTTGACTGATTTGTTATTAACTCATGGCTAAAAACAGAACTAGAGATCCCACTTAATTCACTGGAATTTGTGAGTCAATAGGATTACGATCAGCATTAGGCTACTTATATTGTTTGGAATTGCTAAAATAACTTGTGTTTAAATGTGTTTAAAAATTGAAAGCTGTGGTGACCTGAACATTTTACATCATTCCCTGAGTGTAGGATTCCAGTATAATACTGAAAAATCGTTAGGCCTGGTAAGATTGTTTTTAGTGTTTGACATCTACGAGAAAGAAACTAGCATCAATTTTAAGACGCTGACTTCTGTTTAACTGTAATATGCTGTTGTTCTCCATCAATATCTTACGGCTTGAGAAAACAATGAGGGAAAGGCCCATTGTTCAGTAACGAGACAAATGTCTCCTAAACATGATTGCGGGTTCCAGTTCCAGGATTCTCAAAAGCACGCAATTGGAAGGATCCTTGTGCCAGACCCTGGGAAACTACTGTTGGTCACAGCAGACTATATTAGATTTTAAAAAAGAAAAGAATTCCTTGAGCCAAACTTGAATCCTGATCACTACATACTCGAGATCATGTAATTTCCATTACCAACCATATTCTCCTCCAGGATGTTTTAACTTCTCAGTCTAACCTTGAATCTTGAATTTTCTGGTGGTTTTCAATTCATGGACTATCATTTTTGTTTAGTTTTTCTGAAGTTCGCCTAATGTTATATGAATCAAAAGCCTTATAATATAAGGCATAGGTTGGCATATTGTATTTTAAATATTAAAGGCACTGTTACAAGTAAGTGAAAATGACTAGACAGTATGTGTATATCTCCAGTTGCACTCAAAACATAATTTATAAAGTCTTAGCAGACATTATCACATGTCCTTTACTGAGCTTTAATTATGTGTAAATGAGGTGCCAGCACAATATGCTGCAAGAAAATGTGGATGGAGATATAATTTCACATGGTAAAACCTGAGCTGGAAGGGACTATTTAAGTCAACAGTCTAACCTTCTGCTAAATGCTGGAGGACAAATTAACACATTTGAACAAATGACAATATAGAAATTATACTGGGAAAGGCATTCCATTCCATTTATTATAATGAAGATAAAGTGCATCTTAGTGGGGGCTAAAATTCCCAATGCACTGAGAGAAAAGCTGATGGGTGATTTTTCTCCTCATGCATCTTAGAGCAAAACAAGTCCAATTGCTCTTTTCCTCTATAGTAAACCTAACCCAGTATTCAAATACATTGTAGTATTTGCAACATTTTTATGCATCAAAGCAAAAAAGGCTCAAACATCCTACAAATTTTTTGAAATAAACCAGTCCCCATGGTACAGCATCCCTAAAGGGATCAGAAGTGGGGGGGGGAAAAGAACACTTGGGATGCTAAATTCTTACTGCAGCTACTTTTCAGACTGTGTATAAAATACTGCTGACAAAGGAGCCCTTTTCATCAATGAACCTTTTTTTGATGTAACCAGCAACTTGTCTAAAACTATCTGACATCCCAGGAAGCTTTCAACACTGGAACTCATTTTATTTTTAAGCTCCTGCATCTTCAGACAGAATAATACAAAGAGTTATTATGGACAAAGGAGCATAAAAATCAAACATTCTGTTTGTCCCAGCTCTGTATTGATGATAGCTTTGCAGCTGGAACCCCATTGCTCTTTGATCTTCATGCAAATGAGAAATTTCAGTTGGCATCCCTATGCATAGCCAAAGCCTGCATTCTTTTTGCACATATCCACCCAAACTGATCAGGAAAGATGCACAGCAACATTTTGTCCTACTCATTATAACATAAAAATGCAAAGTATCTTGGATTTTTAATCAATAACGAAGGTCTACTCAAAAAATAGAAACAAACATAGCAGTGGTCTGTTTGGTGAGATGGTCTGTTTTTATAAAGGAAGATAAACTATATATTCAACAATATCAGTGTATTAAATAATACTCTGACTGTTTACAAATAAAAATGTTTCTGTTGATAAAAAGCATTTTGAAAGGTTTTTGTTTAGGATCCTATCTAGGTTGGTTTTTGTTTACTATGAGAACATGGTTCCAAACTTTTGCTTAACATATTAACTTATTCTAAAAAGCTTTAATAAAACATTAAGGTCTACAGATGGATTTCTACAGTCATTTCCTTCTTTGTATAGTTTATTAATGCACTGAAGTTTAAAAGGAAAAAACTTCAACAAGCTGGCTATTATGTTTTCAATCACCCAACAAAAATTTCTACTTAACATGCCAACTTTAGTGTTATTTTAAAAAAGTGTGCCAAGTGCTGATTTCAAAGGATTACTTAACTGACAAAACTTAAATGATTTAATAAATCAGATATTTATTATTTCTAAGTTTATTATTTGTTATTATGTATACATAAAACAAAATGGAAATAATCAAAATGGTCTTGGTTTTATAAATGTGCTGCATTAAAATATTTGGCATTATATACTATATAAATTGCTTTAATCATTTGGCAAACACTTTCTGATTGACTGTAAACCACAAAGCAATGATGGAAACCAATGTTTTAATCAGAAACAAAAGAAATTTGCTCCTTAATAGCATCTATTTGCAACTTCCCACCTTTTCTACTCTAGAAATCACCATCATACTTAAAAAGGTACTGTAATATCTCTGAATGAGGATGCAGTGAAGTAAGTAAACATTATACAAAACATGGCCCTCAGCATTTCTGGCCTGGTAGGTTCATTTGATATTTTAAGAAATGCTGTGGATGCTCTTGTAACAGACCTTCCCAGTTAAGAATGGCTAAAATAGCTGTCATGGGAGACATACCAAGCCCTGAATTAATAGAATGCTACCTTCATCCCTTTCTAATCTCATCCCATGCCAGGATACCCCGTATGACTCCATTTTATATTTCTCATCTTTCCAGACAGGCACATACACAAAACTAGGCAGCAGATATCTATCATTTTGTTTTCTAAAATTGCTTAAAAGGTTCATTCCTAGACCACAGACACCTCTAAAAATTAAAAATGAAGCTGCGACTGGCCCTTTTGCTTAGAAACTTTGGTGTTCCGTTTTTTAATTAAAATATTCATTTAAAGCAAAATGTCAGGCAGAGCAAGAAGAGCTCCATGGGCATAATTAGTGCCGTTGGGGAAACTGCCTCAGGCAGGACAATTTAAAGAATCTAGAACTTCATGTTCAAAACCTCCAAAATAGACTTGGTGATATGTATAGTTCCTGAGAAAACTAGCAAAAACTGAAAAGAGTTTGAAAAATATAGCAAAGAATTGAATGCTAAACTATGCTCCAGATCACTGAGGTTTCCTTGGAACATTCAGAGGACAATCTGAATCAGAATTGGAAGGTATCTTCCTCAAATAATTTAATTCAACTCCTTCTCATTCAGGTATAATAGCAAGAAAATACCACAACCAAGGAAGACAAGTGATTAAAAAGAAACACAATTAAAACACATGGCACATAAACAATTCTTGCGGGGTGGAATAGGGAATGTGTGCAGGGCAAACACAAGTTTCATCACCACAAGATGTTCATATCTTTGATGTGTGTCTAGGGCACTTGTATAGCTTTCCAGAGGGTTCTGTGGGAGGTGGCTTTCTTAAAGACCACACTTTCCCTCTTAGCAATTGATTTTAGCCATTTGTTTCCTTGACAAGTCATTAAAAAGGCCTTGTCCTTATTTCACACAATTAAGTCTGTTACTCTTCAGCAATAATGAATCTATATGACTAACCACATGTCACTGGAAATTTATTTCCTGAACTCCCATTTCTATGTGCTGAATAGTATGGATTGGATTACATTAGTCTGTTAAAATACTTTTCTTCTAAGGGGTGCAGGCAAATAAATTTCTTATTAATTGACAAACCATACTTTCACATTTCTGGCAGTTTAGATGTACTGTATCTAACAACACTGTAAAAACCATTCACATTTGTGTCTCTTCTGTTCAAAACTTACAACTACTCACTCAAAAAAAAGGCAAAAATGTTTTGGTTTGAACTAAAACGTAGTCAACATCCATTGTTAATATAACAGCTACTCAAAATATGATGCAAAAACTAACAATATAATTATACTGAGGCATTGCCACTAGAACTATTTCCTGCTTCCTCAAAGCAGGAATGAAACTGAACTTTGATTTAGGTGTTTTCTTCTTAGACGTTTTAAAACAGAAGGAATAACTCTTCTCCTCTTGCCTTGCTGTGCAAAGTGTAATACTTGCCAAGAAATAAGGCCCACTGACTCAATAAAATGTCTAGTGTAGATTAGTCTGGTTTATTATTTTTAACAGTTTTTCTACAGAAAGTATCTAAAAATGTCTCATGAAAAATGTTTAATATATGACAAAGTAATTATTTCTGTGCACAGCAAATAAAGTTTAAAATGGCAAGAAAGGAGATTTAACACTTCTGGACTACATGAATTTGACAAATCATTTTGTCTGAAACACAATGAAAATGATCATCTTTATACAACTTTTACAAGATACGGTATTGGTATGTCTTGTGAACCACTTGTAAACTCAGAATGAAGATAAAAATTCAAGCTCTAATGAAACACACATAGATTTAAGTGATTCTACCTATAGAAGATGACTGCGGACTGATCAAAAGGTCCTCCTGAACCTGTTCACTTCCAGGGACTGTCTGCTGGTCACTCAAAGAACTTTGGGATGCACTAACAGGCTGAGATACTTCCTCATGTACTTCTTCATCACTCAATCTTTCCACTTTTACACGCACATCTTCTTCAATCGCCAGAGGTGAGCTGGTTTTTGTGCTCTCACATGTCATATAATCGGAAATTCTTCTAGATGCTTCAGATGGACCAGGCACTTCTAGAGTCCGAGAATGTTCTACTTGCTTCACCTTTTCTGACTGAAGTCTTCGGTCAATTCCAAAAGGGAAAGTCCAAGGAAAAGCTAAGGAAGAGTCCACAGGATGACTTCTACTCTCTGCATAGGAAGCTGAAGTAGTCAAAACCTGTGGGGAGTTTGTCTGGATGTTACATTTAAGTGGACTTTCAGGGGACATTACGATATAGCTTTTACGCTTCCGCCGCGATTCTCTGCAGACAGGAATGGTTCTTTCTACCACACTGCATTCCGAGGAAACTGGAGAAAGACTGCCATCCCGAGATGTAAAATTGCAGTTTGCACTGTTTTCCTGGCCTGTATCTAGCACTTTTTCTTGTTGACTACTGGGGGTATTCCATAAAATACTTGACTTCATAAACTCAGAACAGGTGCTAGCAACACTGAACATTTGCATATAGCTAGCAGCAGCCAAGACATCAATAATGTTTTCAGTGTTAATAGACAATGTTGCTGTGTAGGCGTATTCCAGAAGAGGCAGAAAACCAGTCACTGTCACATGATGCAAGTCAAGTACACTCTGGCTATCATCTTCTGCTTGGCCAACCAATTTGGAACGGAAGAAGTCACTGCATGCTGCCAGGACTACCTTGTGTGCTCTGAAGATTTTATCTTGGATACGAATGGTGATGTCACAGAAATGTCCATCATTACGTAGCATGTTTAGCTTTCCAAGCATCTCCTGGCTGTGAGCTGGAGAACTATGGGTAAATGTTTTGACGCCCATTTTACTTGTATACGTGCTGGGACAAATATTCAAAATGGACCTACAAAAGAAAAAAAAGGGGAAAGTTTTTTTTAGTTACATAATAATGTAAAAAAGTGAAAACTCTGGGAATTTATCATAAAATATGTCATTAATATATGCTGAAGAGAATACTAGTTACATAATGTTTCTGTGTTGTTAGCTTGGTGAAAATATATTGCTTGTCAATTATTTCAAAGCCGACATAAAAGACTGAAATGTTGTATTTGTGTCAATGAGAAAAAAGGCTGCATTAATTGTCATTGTGGGAATAAAAATCTGCTTAACTACAGGTGTGAATGCCTCTTTCCTGTCTTCCTTTGATGCTATGTCAGAATCATTGCCTTATATACTCTCTGAACTAGGCTAAACTGGAGTGAGTTTAAACAATGGTAAAACTTATCTAAGTAAATTTTCAAGAGGTTGCAACTAGTCCAAGTATTGTAATCAAATCTAGTCCAGTATTGCTAGCTATAGATATGGTTTGCCTCTTGATTTTTATAGGAACATGAAATAAAATTTTACATTTCCTGCAATTAATTTTTTTTGGTGAATTACTGGTTATTCCACTGCAATAGGAATTTTGACATAATTATGGTCCAATCATCATTAATAGTGTACAACTGTTGCTTTCAGGAAAGTTTAGAAAAATATAATAAATAATTATCTGAAACTTGAGTTGTAATAGTTAAATACAGATATATAATATTATGGACAGTTACAGTAAACAAAGCCTTTTATGTTAAATCTTGGATTCTCCTATACCACACATTGTAAGAAGGTCAGACATTTAAAGTCAGAAGCTTCAGATCCTTTATTAATCATGTAGATTAGAATTCAGGCTAACATAGACTCAAGAATAATTAATCCTGTCAGCGTTCACTTGTTTATTAAATAATCGGTCAAACCTGAGTGCAAATCTGGAAAAAAATTGCTCTTCGGAAATTTCAAAAGATTAAGACACCATGTCAAAAATATTTGCAGTAATTTTTTTGACATAATAAAATCACATGAGGTGAGTCAATATTTTCAAGTGTTGTTAATGCAATTGCTCCATCTGACACCACTGCTGCTTTTGGTAATACTCATGGATTTCTAAATATAGTAGAACTTTCTCCTCATGGTAAAGTGGGCATTTAAGGTCACTTTCTTAAGATGATCTTATCTGAAAGATAATGGATAAGCATGACTGCTTGTGTTTTGAAACCTATACAATCCTAGATAAGTCTTGGGGTGGGTGTTGATTGCTTCTATATGTTACATGTCTGTATAGAATGCAGTCTACTGAACTCAGGTGGATTAATGTGTCTGCATATCCACAAATGTAATAAGATATGGTTGGGATACTCAAAGGAGTAAACAGTAAAATGTAAAAGGCAGGCTATAATCATATACACAGCAAATACCAATTGATCCCCATTCAGCTCAGCAAGCCAAGCAGGCAAGTCCCAGGCATATTTATTTACATAATCCTGCCTTTCATTTAGGAACTCAAGGTGACATATATAGTACAATGTACTTCCTCGTGTTTTTCCTCACAACATTCTAGTGAGACAGATCCCACCGAGAATGCATGATTGGCCCAAGACGGCCAGTGAGATTCCTTGAATTAATAGTTGCTAAAAAAAATTCTCCAAAAAAAATTCTCCAAACATTAAGATTCCATGATAAACCCATCGCAAAATAGGCTAACAGTACACTCTGTTTTAGCTACCATTCTCAAAGAACTCTATGATCAGCCATAGAGAACTTTCATAGCAGCTGCCAGAAAATCTGCTCACACTTCTTAAGGAGGCCCTGTTAACAACTGCATTTTAATGTCTCAGGCGGAGGCAGTCATGCACAGAAATGGCAGACCCTCATAACAGGCCTTTAAGGCTAAGCCTGCTCTAAAGGCAGTCAAATATAGCCCTTCTATTATAGAAAGAATTTTGAGGTTGAGTATGTGGCTTGCTTAGGGCCACCTAGGGAGAATATAAGAAAAGTGAGATTTTCCTGGTTTATAGCTTCCTCTCTTTAGCCATTATGCTGTCCAACACATTTATTATTTCTTTATTTTTCTTCTCTGCATTTAATATATTTTTAAATCAGTAGGATTTTGACTTGAAGACAGATACTATTAAAATCCTTAAAATAATTGTGATTATTATACATAATTTTGTGTAGAAACTATATTTTAGTCAAATCTAGACTTGAAGTAGTGGTGAGGCCAAAAACAGCACATTTCTTTCTTGGAATAAGAGTAACATTCTTCTCTTGTAAAGAAGAAAAGCATTTAGCTTGCAGAGTTAAACAAATATGAATTGAGACTTTCAAATATTTTTTGTCATAAGATCCATCACCATACATAAATTAAAACATTTATAAAAAGAAAACTATTCCAACATTCAAAAGTATTTCATGCTATATTTACTCATCATATCTGATTGTTTTAATCTACAGTGATAAGGGGCTAAATCAAATACTGTCAATTTTGACAGTCACTACTTTTATCAATCCAATATTATGTAAATTTTGCAACTGGAAAGTAAAGTTAAAAACCACAGAGCAAGAAAAAAAGCAGGGATATCCTGAATTCTGAATCTATTGAAGTCAATTAAATTCTCACCTTTCTAAACCATACAGCTTTTGGTCTTCAGCTACAAGTTAGAAACAATTGCTCCCTGAATTCTTAGCTTATTTTATTACTGGAAAATGCCTTCCCTTTTAGACAAATCATATGATATTTGATTTGCTTTAATTGTCTCCTGCTTCAAAAAACGACATATATTTTAGGTAACCTTTAGGCAAATGCATCCTTGAAAAAAGACAAAGAAAATAAAGAATAGTTTTAATATGGATATTTCTTTTGACAATATTATGTTAAGCAACAGGTGATCCAGGAGTATCACAAACAGGGGATCAATATGCTGTAATTAACAAATCTATGATTTTTTATCAGCATAAACAAGAGTTTATATTTTATCTTTTTGCTGTGAGTGTTGTAGCCATTATGTGTCCAACAGATTCAACAAAGTACACATCTAATAAATATACCTCAATCAACAATAATGTAAAACACTCTGTATCTCTGGCTGTGAATACCTACAAAACAAATCACTAATAGAACAGACAATTTTTTTCTTGTTTTGTTCTGCTGGCATACAAATAAGTGTATACATTTACATCCTATCTCAGTGATAGCAAACCTATGGCACACGTGTCACAGCGGGCACACAGAGCCCTCTCTCTTGGCACCTGAGCCAAGTCGCCCCACCATCACTGAGCATGCTTAGAAAGGAGTAGTGGCACCAGGCAATGACATCATGGGGTCATGTGCTGCATGCTCAGAAAGGAGTAGCAGCGGCAGGCAACGATGTCACGAGCCGACTCACTAGCTGCGACTCGTCCGCGCACTCGGTGTCTAAAAGGTTCGCCATCACGGTCCCATCTATTAGAACAGCTCTATTGGACAAACCCTTTTGCTAGAATGAAGTGTACTAGTAGCCTGTTGCCTTTTCATAGGAACAAATCATTATTCTGAGACCATAATAAAAATAAATATTTGTAGTCAGATCAAAGAGCTATATGGGTATGAGCCCGATTTTTACCCAATAAGCTGTGACGTTGTTTGCTTTAGCTTAACACACGGGTAAATATCATTTTTGGCTTTTAGGTATACTTGGGACTGTTATGAGTGACCTCACAAATTAACTTTCATAAGAGAGTTAAAAGGACAGTCAAGCATGATTCTGCATGGATATGCCCAAGTAGTTTCCTTGGAAACGATAAAGAAGTGGTTCTCTTTTTTAGCAATGTTTTCCCAACTTCCCAGTCCAGCTGAAGATGCTTGAACCTGAAAGTGTCTCAATGAAGTATTAATCAGGTCTGACCCTGCTTAGTTTTTCAACATCAGCCAAAGTGGGTTTTCTATTGACAAAATGCCTGTCATGGTGATTTCTGTCCATGGTAAATTTCATCAAAAGGGAAGCTAGTGCAATCATGTGTACACTACTCTCCATCCTGATGCTCTACCACTCCAGGTTATCTGATTGTGAATTCTGAATCAATGTCACTAAACAAAATGTCAGTAGACAACAGATCTTTTTTCTTGTTTTTCTTGGCATAAAAATAAGTGTATTTATTTATATCCTGTGTACTCTATTAGAACAGAACTATTGGACAAACCTCTTGCTAGGATGAAGTGCACTGTTGCCTTTTGGTAGGGACAAGTAATTATGTCATTATTTTAGACTTTTTACTGAACTGGTTAGTGCAGTGATGGCGAACATTTTAGAGACCGAGTGCCCAAACTGCAACCCCAAAGTCACTTATTTATCGCAAAGTGCCAACATGACAACACCCCCCCCCCGTAGTCAT
>JANHFO010003574.1:10080-29517 GCA_032468095.1 Pareas carinatus | reverse complement strand
CAATCAGAGGCTAGGAGATTCCCGCGCTTGGGTTTCCCACGTCTGTAACTTCCCCGGGCAGAATGGCAACACTGGGTAACTTTGTGTATTGTGCTTATGCTACATTCTGTCGATTGGCGGTTTGGTGCCAATTCATCCCAGTACACAACAATTACCTCTACATTTTTATGTGTCTAGGCATCTTTTTCATTTACATGATCTCTTTTATTTTAACAGTGTGTTTTCCTGGGATTTGGATCTTCTTCCCTTATTTTCCTCCGCCGAGCCCCATGTATAGTGATGATGCGTTCAACAACTGTAGAAAATTACGATTTGCTTATTTTTACATGACATCTAATAAAACGACTGCTCTGCGGAGTAGCTCAAAGACGTCAACATAAATGGCTTTAATCTTTTATATAACCAAGTCTTACACAAGACCCTTGTTTCTTTGCAAGATAGATTCACACATGACTATTGGGAAATGCGATCACATGTATCCTCTGGGCTCTGTCCATGGCTGGGAAAGGAATATACTGGTTGCTCTCCTTGGAATTCATGGCTTCTTTCTGGAACAATTGCTAATGTTGTCATATCAGAAAGCACCATTCCTGCTCTGATCAAGCTTCTTAATTATCTTTCAAACTTTGACATTAGTTCTGCAACCCAACAGTCTTAAAAGTCAAAATCTGTTAATGTGAATGATGAAACTCTGGCCCTAAATTGGAGCTTCAGCATCTTTTCAACTGTGCATCATCCTTGGCCACGAAAATAATTACCACATATTCAGATTCAGCTTTTTCTAACCCTACTATAATGAACAGGCTGCCTTAACAAGAGTCCTGGTGCAAAGATGGCATCTTTTTATGATCCCTCTTGAAACATCCCTTTTCATTTTTCTGCAATTTAAGCTTAAGAGGCTCTGTTATCGTTCTTCAGAGGGTTCATCTTGGGCCAGAATTTTGCGCTGGCTTGATTGATGTATTTCTATCGTGACGAACAAAGAAATGAATTGTTCGTTTCTCATGGGTGATATGCCATTATAGATCTATGTGCGCTGACATTGTAATATTGCGGGGTTATTTTCAAGATGCGAGGAAATCCCCTGTAGATGTGAGGGGCGAAAGAAATCTGCAGCATATGGAGATTCTAGCCATTTGCAGTGTTTTCAGTGGAATCCACGAGCACAAATTGTGCTATAGTATTTATATAATTATTTTACATATTATAACGATACCTCAGGAAGAAGTTCTAGGAAGGGAATGTTTGTGCTCCTCACCGTGCTGCTTTCAATAATCCTCTCAAAACAACCGAGTGAGACAGGTTAAACTAAGCAACGTCGCCAATAGCTTCGTAGCTCCTTGAACCTAGGCTTTGCAATCTTATTTTGACAATCAACCTCTTCGTTATTAGCAGAAATTAGAATGAAGAGTTCGCCCAGTGTCTTTTCTTCTTCTTCCTTTCCGTTATGCATTCCAAATCCTTTCCTAGGATACTTAGCTGAGGATGATGGAAGATGAAATCCAAACAGGAACAAATCAATTCAGCACATCAAACTCCTCTACTCCGATGGTGTTTTGTTTTGAAATGCAAGTGATTCTTAATTTACAACAGTTCACTTAGAGACTGTTCAAAGATGCAACTGCACTGAAAAAAAGGACTTATGTTTTTCACACTTATGGCCATTGTACCTCCCCCATGGTCACGTGTTCAAAATTCAGACGCTTGGCAACTGACTCATCTTTATGACGGTCGCAGTGTCCCACGGTCACGGGATTTCCTTTTGCGACCTTCTGACAGGCAAAGCCAATGGGGAAGCCAGATTCACTTAGCAAACGTTTTGCTAACTTAACAAATACAGCGATTCGCTCAACAACGTTGGCAAGGAATGTCTTAAAATGGGGCAAAATTTGCTTAATATCTCATTTAGCAACATAAGTGTTGGGCTCCAATATAGTCTTAAATCGAGGACTACGTCTGCTTGGATTTTTTTTCTCTTTAAATTGTTGCAATTTCTTGGCTATTTAATAGTTCTCGGAAGAAGACAGCCAGTCAATTTTTTAGAGCAAATGTGATTTTTTTTTGCATTGTGCATATTACTTAGATGGAAGAATAGATCAGCAATTATTGTCGTATCATGAAAATAAAACCAATTTGTTTCAAAGGTCATTAATAAAAAGAGACACGGAACATAAACCGAAATGTTCATATTGATAAAATAAGGCATAATTCCTGGAATCTGAACATAAATTTATCCTCCTAAATTCAGTCTCTTGGTAGGATCTGCCACGGTCAGCTGTAATCTAGAAAAGAAGGAAGGAAATGAACTTTCCCCACTTCTAATTGGAGTGTGCCACAATGTTGATAGGGAGCAGGGCTGAACAATGTTCTCCCAGGGATGCTAAGTGGCTCTTAAATCTTTCCTTGAAGATCTTGAAATCCTTTCAATAGCTTGGTTGTTCAAAACTTGAAGCAGATTTTACTGTTTTTTGAGAGTATACATCAATGTTGCTAGGCAAGCTCTGAAATAATCTTAAACTAACATGATTATTTTTTATAACAAAGAAAAATCGAGAAAAACCCCAGTCCTGTCAAAGACGTAGAATATGTCAGCCTCAGTCACACGTGTTTTGTACTATCTTCCCAAATGAGTGATCAAGGGGCCAAATTTGATGGTTTGATTGTCCTACTTGAGAGGAGAAGTTGATTGCAGCTCTATCCACCAGCTGCCATCCCATCACAGATCATCTGGTTCTGCCTCAGTCAAAAAAAATATGTACATGTAAGTTTAATGATTTTATAGCCACAGATATTTAGAGTGCATCTCCACTGAGGAAACAAAGGCAAGCGAAACAAAAAGGAGGTTTTAACTGAGGAAGTATTTTATTTACAGCTAAAGGCTAGTATTACAATCCAAGCGAAAGATTAAAGGGAAGGACAGAAAGAGGAAGTTAGGTGGAGCTTTGTTACTTATAAAAGAAAATTAGATAACCTTAGAAACCTAATTTTTGTCGGGCAAAGCTTGACTCAGACGAGGTTTTCAGTTTTGCGTGTCAAATTTGTGCTGATACATTAGTTATGCAACCACACGGTTCTGAGAAGGGAGTAAGACTTCTCATCTTTCTTTCTTCTCAAACAAAATGCAGTTGGGAAAGCCTGAGAGATGGCACGCCTTTTGTAATAGCCATCCCTTCCCTTTCACTTACCCAAACAGTTACTGTACACAAATAAATATCTTTCAAAAGAGGCTCAGTACAGTGTTACAATCCTTCACTGAAGGGAAACTATATACATAATCAATCCTACAGGTAACTTATTTTACACACATGACCATGAATGCTACATGTCTTTTTGAAAAGAATAGCTAAGTCAGACAAGTATTTTAACATGCAGCTAAGATAAGTATTACACAGATCCAGGCAGGAAGGATGATGGCAGTCGGTACAGAATTTGAATTGTGGAAAGATACATGGTTTTAGGATGGATTTAGAATTTAAAATTCTGTGCTGCAAAATTATGGGGACTAAGCGTTAAGAGCTTTCTGTATCTTTCATGCTTCGCTGCAGTTTTTTTAGTCTGGATACGATAGCTTTATTGAAGGAAGGGCATGTGAAAAATCCAATAAATTGGTATAGTCACCGCATCTAAAGCTTAAAGTCCCAGATGTTTCATCTAAGGAGATTCTGCTTTTGCTTCAACTCTGACATTCATTATTTTTCTTCTTCTGGGAATTCTGAGATTCAGTGTTATGATGATTAAATTGTGTGAAAGGATTCTTAGCACTCTTTCCAACTCTTTCCAAAACTTAGCATATCCTCTATTGAGTTGCTAATGGTTGGAAGTATAGATCCATATTTGGCATCTTCCCATTGAAAAGCTTATGAATCTGAATCAATAAGACTATTATAAAGCAATATTTGCATTTATTTGGGGACTGATACCAAAATATATAATGAATCCGTGTATACATTATTCTAAGCCATGGTTTCTTAAATCATGATTTGTGCAATAAGGCACAATACTTTACGTATTTCACAGTATTTGTGTGCCACCCCAGCCATGAACCCCATGTCAGTGTGATGTATGAATCCAATCTTTGTTTGATACAATTCCTTTCTTGTGTTCTTAAAATGGGATTGATTCATGCAGGCATGTAACTGCTGCTTGATCTTTTATACTGAGAATTTAACTGAAATGCTCCAGTTGCTATCTTGTAGGTGAAATATATATGTAGAATTACTGTTTGTGAGACTGTCTATGCATTGTTGCTCAGCCTGTTTCGGCTCGCAAGATCTTTCTAATATTCCAGGCTAATGTTTGGAATATAGAAATTGGTATCTTTGGTTATCAAGACTTTAGTCATGGTTCTGTGAAGTCCTGCTACTCCTGTTAGTTCTCTTTTAACTGTTCATTGACAATTGAAAATGAGTCAATTCAAAAAAAAATCCACTGCAGAGAGATTGCAAATTGCTACGATTGTTTTCTTTCCACTGTGATACACAACCACAAGAGGACACTGTTGGGTACATTCTGAGCTCCTTGTTTTGGGATGGTTCATCCCAACAGATGACAGGTGACTTGAGTATGAACACAACAGACAGTCCTTTGTAGTATATGACAATTCTTTAGGCATGCACCAGAGATTTCTAGGTGTAGGAAAAAGGTTCTCAGGAGTTTGTAGCATCGTTTATTCCTTTGTAGCATCGTTTATTCACTGCCATTCCTTCAGCATTGGAGTCCAAGAGAAACAAATACTTATGAAATCAAAAGAGCTATCCTCAAGTCTTTAGTGTGTGATCAAATACTGAGTGAGTGTATGAATATGGATGAGAGGAAGGAGATTATTATTTTTCTATTAATGCTAATAGAAGCCTGTAGCTGGCCAACAGTGATTCATATATTTTGCAGGAAGATCACTGTGTGTTTTACTAATTGGAATCCACCACACCATACTTTTATTTTACAGATTTGTATACATTTTTCTGTTAACTGAATAGTTAAAACAGTTTGGTAGGCAGAAGAATGAACTATGTTGTATTTGAAAATCCGCAGCTCATTGACTGGTGTATATTTTCATGTACAAGGGAAAAAAAATCCTAACAGCAAATCACATTAACAGTGCCAAAACTTGAGAAGCAGTTCACTTCTATACCTAAGGGAACACCGGTTTGTGACTAACAAAGCTATCTCTAAGACAGCCGTGGGGAACCATCTGGACAAAGTCTCAGACATATTCCAAAAGTTATGAACAGTGAGAAGAAAGATCACCCCAGTAACCTTTGAATGTGGAAATACACCGAGAGAAACAAGAATGAATTTAGAACCATTGGAAACTGACTTTCTTTATACCCAGAATGAAGATAGATGCAACACTTTAGGAGTGATTTTTTAAAATTGTACTTCTATTCAAAAGCATCAGTCCCTCATGCAAATGCGTAGTGACCACAGCCAATGCTGAAACCTACACATCTCTTCTCTCTCTCTGCCAATTTCCAAAAGGTTACAATTGCTTTATTTATTTTTATATAAATGCATATATTAAAAGATAAGATATTCTATGCCTCGATTCAGTGTTTGGCTTACAAGGCATGCTCCTGCATAAGAAACATACATCGCTGGGATCGCTCTGTTAATGAAGAAGCCACAGCTCAGAAGGCTATAGCTATTGGACCCTACGCAATGCAAAACCTTTTTTCTAATCTTATCCTACTGTTTTATAACCCTAAGTAAGTACCAACCTTTCCTGCTCCTCTTCCAGTACAGTGCACTCTTAAGGCGCCATTAAATCGCTCCCTTCAAGAAGAGCAAACTATTGTCATAAAGTTGGATAAGGATCAGGTCTTTTACTTCAAGGCAGATCCTATGTGGAAAGATTCCCCTCTTGGTTTTGCACAAGAGAACTAAGCTTCACTCTTAGTGAAGAGGTCAAACAGCGGCTGAAGAGTCTCTGTTAAATACACACGATTGTTTAAAAGTGGCTATTTTCAGACACGGCATCTCTTCTCCCTTTGGCTCACCCTTTTTGAGCGACCAATGCTTCTCTTACACAATAGCAGTCCCAAAGGAAACATCCAAGCAATGTCATGATATTCCTTTCCCATTTCCCAAATATTCTGTGTCTTGCACCTTGCTAGTTGCCCAGATACTGAACGATTTTCAGCACTAACATTTGAAATTAAATTTGTAGCACAGCGCTGCCTTCATTTGCTTTGTTGCCTTGAAGATGTATGCTGAGCATTGTTCAACATAAACTAAAACTTGATGTCTTGTGGAGATTCTCAATCATCTAGGTCATGGTTGTCCTAAAGGTGCTCTTCCAAAAGACAACTGGAGTTTCTTGAGATTTTTCCCCCTCTGAAAACATTTTGCTTCTGATCTAAGAACCTCCCTCAGTTCTGAATTGAAGAAGCTTCTTGGAGGAGAACTGAAATATTTTCAAGGAAAAAATCCCCAAGAAAGTTCAGTTGTCTTTTGGGAAAGCACCTTTGGCATAAACTGAAGCTTTTTTTCTGGTCTTAATCCCTTCCATGTAATGAAACTTTGCACATAATAAGCTAGCACATCAAAGCTAGGTTTTGTGAAATCCACTCTACAATCCTGAGATATTAACCGCAACTGTCTTTTTAAATAGAGGAAATAACAAACTTCAATCTGGTTCTTTTATGGTCCAGATTCCTACCCCTTACTACTACACAATTCACATTTTGACTGCCAAAGCCACTATATTCTTTCTTGCTGCAAAATGGCTGATGCTGCCTGAGCACAGATGTTATGGGGATGAAACATCCCAACTATTATATTAAGTCCCCCAATGAGCTATTTGATGGCTAGGGTGAAGATCCTGCACTAACCTGTTGCTAGAGATAGCAGAACAAAATCCATTTTCATCCTATCCTTGCCTACGAATTAATAGGAAATGTGTCTACTGGTCAATGTTGAACCAATCAAGCAGAGAACTGGAAAGCGGCTTTACAGGTCAGCAGAAACCCAGTTTAATGCTTGAAAAGAGAATTCTCTCATGGAGTCTTCTGCTTCAAATACTGATTTTCCAGTAAGATGGAAACACATATATTCCAAAGTCCTCAAGGAATTATTGTTATTGTTATTTTAAGAAAGAATGAGGAGAGGGAAAGATGCACGGTATTAATGTTTTGTTTCAAGAACACAGTGCAGTCAGATACAAACAACTGCTGGATAGAAACTGAAGGAACCACAGAAAAGCAGAGAAAGAAAGATCTTTCTTGAATAAATTGTCCCCCAGCTCCAAATGGATCTCAAAGCAGAGAAGCTTAGTCTTCTTGAAAATGTTTTTTTAGATACCTCCCATCATCAGGAAACATCAGACCTCGGTGCAAATCAAAGGCAGCTTGCTTAAAAAGGTAGAAATTCACTGTCTGCTTTAAGGCCAGAATTATGCCTTGGCAGTTCTGCGTGATTTTGGCAGGACTCCAAGTTGGAAAGGAAGGAATTCAGCCCAGGAAGATCTGCCTGCTCTATAGCAGATAGCAAAGAGAAGACAATGACAGGATAGTGACTTCATTAGAGATGAATGAGGATGTACGGGGCCTGAATTAAAGTCAGCCAGACAGTCCCCCTTTAGACTGAGTTCAAATGCCGGCGGAAGTTCAGTCAATCTTAAGAGTGACTCCAACCTATCTTCCTCCATACATAGTTACAGGAATCAAAATCTGCATGTTCCCCCTCCCTGTTCTATTAATATATAATTCTGAACAATCTTCCCTATCTGCAGTGGTCTTAAAAGATGAAAATTTCAATACCACTTAAACTTATATACCACTTCACAGTGCTTTACAGCCCTCTTTAAGCGGTTTACAGAGTCAACATGCTGCCCCTCCCCCAACAATCTGAGTCCTCGTTTTACCGACCTCAGAAGGATGGAAGTCTGAGTCCACCTTGAGCTGGTCAGGATCAAACTGCTGACAGTTGGCAGAATTAGCCTGCAATACTGCATTCTCACCACTGCGCCACCACGGCTCAGTGTCGACCATTTGCGTGCTACAAGTGTCTTTGTATCTTTGTGTTTCACCAGGTGGAACTCAGATGTGTCCATAAAAGACAAATGCAAATGAAAGGCCAGGGCTGACCATATGCCGCTTTGAGTTATGGAACAAGGCCCACCGTAAACACATGTTTTCTGATCAGGAGGTTGTTTTTGTCCCAAAATGGAGCCTTGCTACCTTTCAACATCAAAATATCTGGCTTCCCTTTAACTATTCCGTATGACATCAGCTTAATTTAAGAGTGGAAAGAACTATGTTATTGATGCTATTTTTGAACCACATTTTTGTTGAAAGGCAGAATTCCTTGTTTATCTAGAGAAAATGAACTATTTCCTAAATAAGTCACACAGAAGCTCATGCCGGGAAGAAAATCCCACTAGAACGCTGTGTCGCTAATCAGAGGGAGAGTTAAAGTTGAAGATAACAGCAAGCGAAGAGGCATCGTGAACTTTGCAAGGGCGAGAAGGAAATTCATTTTTCAGCATTTCCAGAATTCATTATGGAAAAGGTTAAAGCTTAATATAGGGGACTGAGATCACCATCTTCTTTCAAGAGTATATTGACCAGATTTTTTTTAGAATGAGGTTTGTTAACATCCTTTTGAGCACAATGCCTAAAGCAGAAAAAAGCAGCTAGACCTTCGCTACCCATTGTAGAATAGTGGAAATGGGTTAAGCACCAATTTCTTGTTTCACATACTGTATGTGAGACTTGAGTTGCTGAAAATTAGACCGAAGACAAAAATCCCAAGAGGTTGGAGATATAACAGAGTAACGGAACAATGAAGACAATTAACCAGTGGAAGAGCATGCCTTCAGACGTTGTGGACGCTTCATCACTGGAGAGACTGGAAAGTGGCATAGGGTCTCCTGCTCTATTCTGATTGATTGATCAATGTCAATACTGACACATCCATTTGAACCGCACTAAAACTGGAGCATCTATTTATAAAGAATAAGGGATCTGATAAAGAGGTTATACGTGGTTCACTCCTCTTAAAGGGCTGTTTTGATAAATGAATAATCTGAACCAGCACATGATAGGCTAGAAAGAATGAAGACTTCCTTTGGATGAGAAGATGCTAAACTATGATTAACCTAAGCCCAAGAGACTGCTGAAATGTCTTTGTTTGCATTATGCAGTGGATCACAGTGCCCTAATAATTTGGATAAATACGCCTTGGCTCATATTCACAACATTTTTTTTTGCTGACCTCATGTCTTGAGCTACACATTGCAGCTCCAAAGATGATTTTTTTAAACTTGCGAGGGACAAAGGACACTTCCTGATGATATTACCGAGCAATCTTAGGGAAGTACAATACAAATCCTACTTTAGTGCATTTTAGTGATTCTAAGATTGTGCCCATCCCCTCACGAAAAAAATTGGAGGGAAGGAGAAATACTAACCATGCACTCACCCTTAATATTAGAATGGATCTGGAGACATATCCTACCCATATATTTTTTAAGTCAGCTCTCCTCCAGTGCTGGCATTCGTATTGCCATCGAAGCTTCCAAAATGATGAAAGATATATGACTGCAAAGGGAAGCATGAATTGCATCTGTTATTTTGAATCCCCCCCACAGGCTATGATGAGGAGTGATTGACAATGGAGGTACGCTACTGTAGAATAACATCTCATCTAGCTGGAGAACATAGAATAAAAATTGATAATTACAGATAAAGATGTCACGGTCAATGGCAGCTGATGAAGTCAGCTGATGACCCATTGCAGTTCCAAAACTCTTACGACAACACAGGTAGTCCTCGACTTACATCAGTTGGTTGTGTGACTCTTCAAAGTTACAACGGCACTGAAAAAAAAACAGACTTATGACTGTTTTTCCTGCTTACAAACGGTGCAGCAACCCCATGGTCATGCGATTAGAATGCAGACGGCTGATAACGGACTCCTATTTATGAGGATTGCAGTGTCCCAGCCTTACGCAATCCCCTTTTGTGACTTTCTGGCAAGCAAAGTCAAGGGGAAAGCTGGAATTCCCTTAACAACAGTGTTGCTAATTTAACAAACTTCAGGGATTCGCTTGACAACTGTGGTGAGAAAGGTTGCAAAACGGATATCTTAACAAATATCTCGCATAACAACAGACATTTTGGGGCTCAATTATGGTTGTAAAGTCGAAGACTCCCTGTACTGGAAGAAATATTGCATAAGCCGGCATGCTATCCCGTTAAAACTCCACGGGAACTGCAGCCTATGAAATCTGACCTGCTTTTGCATCAACTAAACCAAGGACTGACTTACTGGTTTCCAGTATCCAAGATGGAATTTTGTAGGCCTGCCGTCGCCAAAGACTGTGGCTGTTTTACTAACCGCAGGATGCACACGGCATCCTTCACGGGGATGACCTCTGCATCGGAACAATAGCAACACCTTCAATAATGTCTCTAAGATACAACCTACAAAGAAGCTGGGGGAAGGTCTTTTGGCTCGCCTGCAGGGATGACCTAGGACAGGGGTGTCAAACTCAATTTCATTGAAGTCCACTGTCGCCACGCCCACCATGGACCACCGACCCCGTGCCTCCCCACAGTCGCCGCCCCTATGATTGCTGCCGCCCTCACCCCCTTCGTGGTCACTGCCCCCATGCCCCCCCCATGGTCACTGCTATCTCCTGCGCCTCTGTGTCCTCCGCCACGCCTCCCTATAACTGATGCTGCCCTCCGCAGCCCCACCTGTGACCACCGCCGCACATCCATCCGCCATGTGGGCCGAATCCAAGGAGGCCACATGCCAGATCTGGCCCACGGGCCTTGTGTTTGACACCCCTAACCTAGGACATGAAGTTCCCTTAGTTACCAAGTATTTTCTCCAAAATGTCAAACTGTTTTATCAAAAATTCTATTTTTGCCCCCACTGAGGTAGATGTCAACTTGAAGGAAAACAAAGCACAAAAAAGAAAGAGAGGGGGTGTTGGTGATGTTGGTGGTAACCAATGCCTTCTAATCTTTCAAACGGGTATATGAAATAGGCCCTGTTCAAGTCAATTAGTACCCATTGGCTTTAAAACTACTTCCTCGCTTGGATGTACCAAGCCTAGTTTGAGTTAGGTTAGTAGTTAGACTAAGTTACAGAGGCTTCTTAGATTGCACATTCAGCCCTCAGTTCACTTCAGCACTCCTGGCGCAAACAGACAGTAGTTGCTGCTGGGGGCTGTGACAAATTGCACTTCTCTAAAGCCACAGGTGTGCCTAGGTAGTCAATGCACAAGGCGCTTCGTGTCCGCACTCCTTCTCCACATGTTTGGGAACAGGGCGACCACGGTCCCATCTGCCAGATTGGGCAAGGAAGACCACTGCACGGTTTGATGTCCTCAGGCTTGAGGGCCTTGTCGCAGGTGGATGAAGGCTGCCCTTCCACATCCAGGCACTCTACTGCCCGTCTTTGCCAACCAGAGCTACAAGATTTGGAGCACTCTGACCAGTCTCCCAGAACCCATTGTGAGGTCATCAAGGGCTTGATGATGTTGGCCAAGCTTTTCTCCTTGATCTTCTGCTTGCTGAATTGGAGGTCCTTGGGGATAAAAAAAGTATATTTCACCTTGGGCGGGGGGAATGCCTTGGAGAGGAACATCTCACTGGAAACGGTCAACACCTGAACCACAATGGATTCGGGGAGCTGCTGGTAACTCTGGAGGCGTTCCAGGGTGGTCAAGGAGCCACTGTACCTCAGGACAGTCCCCTTCACAAAAATGTCTTGTTCCATAGCTGAGACGGTGAAGTTTCCATTCAGCAGGTATTTGCCATCCAGGGTCCGCAGAGCTAAATAATTCCCATCATGCCTCGCTCCTCGTCGGCTTTGCTGCTTGATGTCAATGTTGGTTGCTCCTGCTGGAATGGTGACAACGTCGTTGTACCCAAACCTACAGAAATGAGAGAAATGAGTGTTAACTTCAGCTAAACAGCATTGTGAACAAAAGTCTGCTGAAGGACAATGTGTATCGCTCCATATTCAGAAGCATTCTGCTCCTATATTTTTTTCCTTGGCTCTTGCAAGAGGCTAAAATGCTTCAAATTGAATCTGACCTTGGAATCTCCAAAGACTCATGTGCAGGAATGAAGGAGCAGTAATGAAAATGCCCTACACTCGCACTTCACCATTAAAAATCAGGGACCTCAACAGGGCGAAGTGAAACCATTCTTATTCATCATATTATCTGCTGTTCTTTGAGTACACAACTTTTTTTTTGCATTGAGGGTGCTCCTTTGCCTTTGAAAGAAATACTAGGGGCTACTACTAGTCCCAAAAATATTCAGACCGGGACAGTGGGATGAGAACCAAATGCAAAATGGACATCAATTACATATACAATACAGTTTATTAAATATGGACAGACCAATTGTTTTTTTCTTTTTACAACCCAATAATCCTTTTTATTGAGGTGGAGTTGAGGCAACTGAATGGAGTTAAGTATTTACTAGCCGGATGCCCTTCCTGACGCCTATGTGGAATTCACAGTAAATATTT
Source organism: Pareas carinatus (assembly GCA_032468095.1). NCBI lineage: Eukaryota > Metazoa > Chordata > Lepidosauria > Squamata > Pareidae > Pareas > Pareas carinatus. The sequence continues at coordinate 17,025 of JANHFO010003574.1, read as the reverse complement.
TCACAGCACCATAATAGAGAAAAATCTGTCTCTGTTTTGGATTGAACTCTCAACCTCCTGAAGGTGAGGCAAGCATCTGCAACTCTAGGCCACAGCACCATTCTAAATATGAATGATTCATCCTAGTTATTTATTTTTTCCCCACCTTTTCACATTAGCATTGAAAGTGCAAAAACATTTTGGAAAAGCTCACATTCTCCTGTCGGAAGGATTTCTGGATTCTAATCCCAATGGTCACTGTAAGATATTTTTCCTGGATTTTGTGTTTGTGTGTTCATCAAAACTCTCTAACCGGGCGCTGTGTATCCTTCACTAAGCTTTGCAAAACATTTGTGAGGTTCTCTTACTTGGATTTGTTGAGGGAGCCGGTTATTTTTCTACAACTTGAGCAGTCCCCACCACAAACTCCACATTTGTCTAGTTTCTTGGAAGACCCGATAATATGATCACAACCAGCCTTGATGCACTGTCCGTCCACACAGACAGAGAGCGTATCAGGAGCACACGTCGTCCCGTCAATCACCTGATATAAAAGAGAGGAAGAATAAAATGAAGGCTTATCTGGAAGAAAAAGAAGAAGAAGAAGAAGAAGAAGAAGAAGAAGAAGAAGAAGAAGAAAAAGAAGAAGAAGAAGAAGAAGAAGAAGAAGAAGAAGAAGAAGAAGAAGAAGAAGAAGAAGAAGAAGAAGAAGAAGAAAACTTTTATGTATTTATATCTTACTTTGTTGTATTGATATATGCAACCTTTAAAAAAAACAATAAAAAGATCAACAATAACAAAAATTTCCTATAAAGCCCCCAAACAGAAGATTGCCAACAATTGCATGGTTAACACTAATTGCCCAACAGAGTTGCCTTGGGGAGGGTGCACAATCCGCTTAGGAGTCCCTTTGGAACCCAAGGAGATGGATTGGGTAACCGAAGCTGATGAAAGACAAAGCAAAGCAGGACCAGCGCTTACCTGGTGTAAACAAGGCCAACTGCCGGGATCCCCAAAATGATTTGTCCATAGAGTAGAATGTCCATGGAGGTGGCAGGGGGAGAGAAAGATCAACACAGGCGCATTAGATGGGAGCAGTCAGAAACCTGGAATCCAGCTCTGCAGGTTCAACTCTCGCACAATAGTCACAGCATTTGAAAAGGCAGCAGCAAAAGCAGGATTTTCCAGGGTTTTTTTTAACAGCTGGTCTTCCCATTTACACAAACCAACACAGGGATTTCTTGGACTAAGGAACTCTAAAGTGGAACTCCCCTTACTAAGAAAGCATGAACTGAATTCTACATCATTGGATTCTGAATTAACTGAATTCTGTAGAGTAAGGGGAAAGAACATGGCTGAAAAACAGAAGTCTCACCCCCAGGAAATGCAATGCGATACACAGCCTAAAAAACTAAACGGCCGCACGGGAAGAAAAAGAGGACGGCATTTCTTGCTCTGCGAAGTCTCAGAAGACAGGCAGTCTCAAATCTTGGCTCATCAGCTGGGCGGATTCCTGGGTGCCCTCTCACTCTCACCTACAGCTGCTCCACTGCTGTCACTAAGATATTTCCACCCCTGTTCACGGCAGGTAGTACTTATGGAAACCCAGGATTCGTTAAGATGTTTTTATATTTAGGTGAAACTCCTGTTTTGTAACTCAAGAGTTTGGTCCATTGTCTTCTCCACACTTTCATAACTATGGCTGAAGTTCATGGCAATTATACTGAGAGAAAACCAGAAAGTTTAGATTACATGGGTGGATTTGGAGCTTGAGTAAGACAAGATGGTTCATTCCATCTGTTTTAAATTCAACAAGTTTTGTTTTAGAAAAGGTAAGGGAGAAATTTAAACTGAAATATTAATTCAGAGTGAACAAATGCAATCACAATTGCACGGATGCTGTCAAAAGCTTCTTGGCTGCGACTAAGCAGCATCTGATGCTCAGGTTCCCAACAAAGCTATTGGCGAGGATACGACCAAAAAAATGCCAAGAATGAGACAGGCAGTATCTAAAATTGATAAATAAAAATAAATAATGCATGAAGCCCTCTTTTTCTAATTTCAGCCACTGGCTTACCTGCCCCACTACTGTCAGTGCTGCCCCAATTTCATAGTTAATTTACTCACAGATTAACTCTGGTTGCATGAACAGTAATTAGCTGTGCTTACACAATATGCCGAGTCAAACCCAATCAAGCCATGTTCTGCTTTGGCCCAGTGTGCCAGTGTTGACAGAATGGCTTATCAGAGCACAGGATGGCAGCTCGCTGATGAAACACAGGCTTTGCAAGCAGAAAGCCAATGGCCTTGGAGAACTAGACTATGCTGGACGAGATGGGCTATGGGGCTCCTAGAAGCAAAACAGCACCTCTGGTCATGGCAGGCGGGTTCATCATCTGCACATACCTGTGCCTGCCCAACCCCTCAACCTCACACTTCAGCCAAAACACTTGGCAACAACTGATAACCCAGCCACCCAGCAGCAAAAGTTGCTAATCTGCTTTCAAGGGTTCTTGAGCCAGGATGATTTCCCAAAGATTGGAACCCTGTCGCATCTAATTCTTAAAACAATCCCAAGACTGAAAGGTAGGTGAGGATGGAGATACAATTTCACTGGATCTATGGATGCAGCAAATGGTTTACATCCTGAACCATGCAGCCGGGATTGATCCCAGAAACCGTTCCTCTTCCCTTAGACCATTCCTTTCACAGCTTCACCCCTTGACATACTCTCAAGGATTGAATGTGTCATCTAACCCTATGGGGAACAAGTCAACTGCTCCATGTAGATTAGGAGTGTCCAAACCCTGCCCACGTTAAGATTTATGGACTTCAACTCCCAGAATTCCTTGGCTAAGATGGGGAATTCTAGGAGATGAAGTCCACAAATCTTAAAGTGGTCACAGTTGGACACTCCTGATGTAGAGTCAATAATGAGTCTTCTGATGTAGAGTCAATAATGAGTTTAAGACTTGAGCTTTACAATTCTCACCCGCCTAGTAAGGATGATATGGGGAAGGAAGAAGTGGGAAGCGGAACCATCAAGAGCCATGATTTTAAGTATTTGCCTGCTGAAAACTGGGAGTGATACTGACCAGAAGAGGTGGCCACACAGACTGATCACAGCATCCTTGGCAGTGTCCAAACAGATGTTGCACTCAAATGTGCTGTCCTGGCCCGTGCTGTCCCCGTTGCTGCTGTTCCCACTGGTCCCACCCGCACTGGAACTTTCCGTGGAAGTTGAAGCCGCAGGTCCTTTGCTGGCCATTTTTGACTTCCAGTTAGAAAGTATGTGGGAAGCTGAATCCTGCCAAAGCAAATAATAAGTAATAGTAAGAGCCAGACCTGAGGGGGGGAAATCATCAAATGATTCAAAGTACAAATTGTGCAAAGAATCAGAAGAAATAGTAGATCGTATACTTGGTTTGTGCAAGAAGATTGCACAGATTATAAGAAACAACAAACACAGCACATTCGCCAAAATCTTTCACACATATACTATGTTAATTCATTACAACAGAGGTTTTCAATCTGTGGTCCGTGGACCCCTTGGGGTCTGTGGCAAGTTGCCAAGGGGTCTGCAGACAGGTCAAGAAAAATTTGAAAAAAGTAATTATACATGAATTGTTGATTAGTAATTAGTTGAATGTGTGGGAATGGGATCCACCATGCAGCAACAACATGTTTTCCTCAGCTTGAAAAAGGTTGAAAAATTATGACATCCTAGATTCTTGGGAAGAACTTGATGTGTACAAAGGCCGATGTCAGCAAAAGAACTGACAGCTGTCACTTCACATTGTTATCAACAGACTATAGTATTAACATTAATAAATATCACAAAATACAAAGACCTGCAAATAGAAGAATGACTGGGGCAAAAGAAAGCAGATAATACCAATAGCGATAAATGCTTTGGGTGCAATCCCAAAACATCTGGAGCACCACTTGAACATCACTGGCATTGAGAAAACCACTGTTAATAATTACAAAAGGAAGTTTTACTTGGAGCAGTTTACCTCCTGTGAGGATACCTCTAAAACCGTCAAACAGCAATATTTGCCTATCCCAGGTTGTTGGGAAGGACTCGCCAAATCCAGGCTGAACATCTGGCTGACCATGCAATCAACCATAATAGTAGTTCGAAACTATTATTGTTTTGCTAACTATGCCCACAAGAAGATGCCATCAGAGGCTACAGTTGTGCAAACAGCACTGATGGTATATCTTAGACTTTAGAACAGGCAAGAGAAATCCTGACAGTTTAAGTAAAAATCAAGTCTTAATATGAGAATAAGAATTCTGTGTATGCTTTTTATTCAAGGTAATTTCTGCCACAACACAGCTGTTTCTAAATGCTTATAAAAGTTCACTGTATGCATTGATGGTCTCTGCATTATATAAATAGATAAGAAGTCATAAAAACTGCATGTCCACATGCTACCTTTTCCAGAGAGCCCAGCAGAACTTATCTGTGACAGAACAACGCACCTCAAGAAGAAAGCCAAAATGCTGCTAAAGTTTTTTAATTACTGCTTAAATCTACTGTTTTGTCTGCCTACGGGAAAGTTGCATTTGGAAAACTAGATTCATATTATGTTTCTCAGTTCAACAGCATGACAAATGTAAAGGATGACTGGAACAGAGCTACAGTTGGATTGTTCACCCGCCAATAGGAAACGTGAGCTGGGATTTGGATGTTGTAAAACAGGTTAGTTTTATTCTTCTGATGTGTAGATTGCATTAGATAATCCTGCTCAGTACAAGAAGAATCGCAAGATATAATTTTAGTTTCCACATAGAAAACACAAGTGTACTCCCAGTCTCCCTTATGGCAATACACCAAAACCTAGTCAAAGAAGGGTTTGTTTCTTCACCTGAAACAAGGTTGCTGCTCAAAAATACTGATCAAATCTTAGTTAAGTAACATCCAAACTAAACCTAAAAAACTAAAGGTTTCCCCCGCACACAGGTGCCAGTCGTGTCCAACTCCAGGGGCAGTACTCCTCTCCGTTTCTAAGCCGAAGAGCCAGCGCTGTCCGAAGACATCCCCATGGTCCCATGGACGGCATGACTGAACACCAAAGGCGCACGGAGCGCTGCTACCTTTCCACCGAAGTGGCCCCTATTTTTCTACTTGCATTTTTACATGCTTTCCAACTGCTAGCTTGGCAGAAGCTGGGGCGAGTAACGGGAGCTCATTTCATTACGCGGTGCTAGGGATTCGAACTGCGTGCCTTCTGACTGACAAGCTCAGCATCTTAGCCACCCAGATCCCCAAATTAAACCTACAGTCTTCTAAAGACACGAAATACTTGGGGATATGGATGAGTTCCTTCATCTCAGCTAATCCATTCAAATAATAACCTGCTCCTTTGGCCTGACTCACCTGAAGCAATCTCTGCTCGCCTCCTATGCAAATATTTCCAAGAAAAACAAAAGCAGCAAAGACCGCTATATCTTCTCTCAGCTCCGATGAAAATGTTCATGCGCCGCCACAAGGAATCCAAGGAGACTTCATGCCCACAGCATCCAAACACAAGTGGGGAAAGAGGCGATCTCTATTTCAACAGATTATTATTTTTTTCATTCAATTACATCATGCAACAGGATGCCCCCAAAGGACAGCATCACACTCTGCTAGCAAGCATCCAGCAGACCCAGCTTGGCAGGCTCTGAGCTCTCTCTAATGACGTCAGAGTGTGCAATTTGAATGAAAAAAGATAATACTGTTAGCACCAACTTTTGTGACATCTTGTGCTTTTTTTTCCCCCACAGAAGAAATATTCTCTAATTTTAGATATGGCAGATTATTAAATATTTAATTTAAATGCTTTGTCTCTGTGATTGAAGCTCCCAGTGTGAAATCTCTATATCCATGTTACTATTATTTGACTCTTTGGGTGGCTTGCAACAATTAATGTACCAGAGTCTGTTGAGTTGGGCAGCTATAGAAACTGAATAAATGAATCAATTATAGCCCTTCAGGCAATGAGTCTTAGCCATTTTCTGTGCAAGGCTATGATATTATTTGGAAATAAATGTAATTTGTTCATTGGAGTTTAGTTTTTAGAAACAAGAGGTGGTTAGTGGCATTATTCTTCAAATGCAATCTTTACGTTAGCAATAATTAATATACAGTAATATGATGCTTGCTTGTATACCAGCTGCAAAAGATTGTATTGGGTGAACCCTGTACAATTCACTAGAAACAAGCCAACTAACTTAAAATAAGACTGGAAAAATCTTAGATGGCACACAAGCATCTAACATTCTTATTCTGAAAATACATAATGCTCAATTCTTTAGGCACCCTCTGGGTAGTTTACAGTGGGGGGGGGGAAGCAATTATTTACATAAACAGCAACTGATTTCTAAAGTGAATCTCAGAAATTCAAACTGCCCTTCTACTTTGTGATAAATTGTACAATATTCTAAAAAAAACTCCATAGGCTTACTTGCAAAACCGTTCTACAGATTAACCTGGAAAAACGAGGCAGTAAAGGGGACGGGGCCCGCGGGCCGCTTCGGGCACCTGGAACCGAAACACCCCAAGGGGTCTGGGTCGAGTCTGAGCCCCGGACCCCCAGCCGCGCCCGCGGGAGCCGAGGCCAGGAGGGCGCCGCCGCCGCCCCTCCCCAAGGGGTTCCCTCCCGAAGCGCTCTCTGGGGGCGGCCGGGGGAGCCCGACGCGTCCCGGGAGTTTGGGAACGGGGGCTCCGAAGACCTCGGCCTCGCCTGCCCTCCGGCCCCGGGCGCCGTCTCTCCCCCCCCCCTCCCGGCGGCTTGGAACGGAAGGCGGTCCCGACCAGGAAGCCCCCCGGCGAGGATGCGGGAGACGCGGCCCTGGCGCGGGCTGTGTTTGCTCCCCCCTGGCGTCCCCCGCCGCCCGGCCCCTGGAGGAGGGCCGCGGGGGGGCTGGCCGGCCCTCACCCAGCCGCCCTCCGCGGCCCCCTGGCGGAACAAGGCC
>JANHFO010003573.1:55523-70170 GCA_032468095.1 Pareas carinatus | reverse complement strand
AATATTCTAATTTTCTGAGATTGTGAATTTGGGATTTTCATGAGCTGTAAGCCATAATCAATCCCTCCAAGAGCTGTAAGCCAGACTCAATTCCTTCAAGACCGGGTGGCTGTGGCTGCCGGTGCTGCGATATAGCCAGCTTACTCCATTGTTGACTATTGGGGGCGAGACCCTGGCCCCCACGGAAGGGGTCCGCATGTTGGAGGTCCTCCTGGATGCACGGCTGTCCTTGGTTGATCACGTGGCAGCCATCACCAGGGGGGCTTTTTACCAGGTTTGCCTGGAGCGCCAGTTGCACCCCTTTCTAGATGGCGACGTCATGCGGACAGTCACTCAGGCACTTGTCATGACCGACTGGACTACTGCAAGGCTCTCTACATGGAGCTTCACTTGGGTCGCATCCTGAAGCTACAACTGATACAGAATGCGGCCGCACGGGGGGTTATGGGGGCCAGTGGTAGGGCCCATGTGGCCCCACTCCTGCGCGAGCTGCACTGGTTGCCGATGGGCTTTCAGGTGCACTTCAAGGTTCTGGTAATGACCTTTAAAGCACTTCATGGCATAGGACTCAGCTATCTACAGGACCGCATTCTGCCGGCAAATACCTCCCACCGAACCGTTCGCTCCCACAGAGAGGGCCTCCTCAGGGTGCCGTCAGCCAAACAATGTTGACTGGCGACCCCCAGGGTGAGAGCCTTCTCTGTGGCGGTTCCCACCCTCTGGAATGATTTCCCCCCCAGAGATTTGTCTTATCTCAGACCTCCGTGCCTTCCGCCATGCCATAAAAATGCACCTATTTGTCCAGGTCAGTCTGGCCTAACTACACCTTCCTCTGCTTACAAACCATTCTTAATTTTATTCTAATTTTACAATTTTTATATTTGTTATAAATTGGTTTTAAATTACGATTTTAAATTCAGTCACTGTTGTATATATCTTTTAGTAATTTTATTTGTGTTGTATGTTGCTATTTGCACTGCCCTGGGTCCCTTCGGGGAGAAGGGCGGTATAAAAGTTCTGATAATAAAATAAATAAATCATCAAAATTATGACAAATCAAGGCTTGAACTATCTCGCTTTGCATGTAATGAATCTATCTCATATATTAGTGTCACCTTTAAGTTGCATTACTGAAATAAATGAACTTTTGCACAATATTCCAATTTTTTGAGTTTTATCTGTAGATTACATAAGCATAGGTATTATTATATAAGCATACGAGAGCATAGATATTATACACAATGAAGCTACCTCATTAAATTCCCATTTCTATGAGTTCCTCAAACCTATTGACAAACCTATTGACAAACCTATTGACATACATGTTATAAGGCACTTCCAGTCAGATATCAAGGGTGGTGCTAGGGCATAAAAGGGCCCTACTGAGTTCCATCAAACATAGTTCTTAACAGACAGGATTTGGAATATGTCTCTTATGGTCCGTCTGATAGGATAGTAGAAAATAATTGAGAAGAGGTGGTACTTCAAATAACCTATCCACATGCCATGAAAGACTTTAAAGTTCAGAACTAGCACCTTGTATTGGACCCAGAAGAAAACTGGCAGCCAATGCAGGTTCCAGAGTAATGTGTATGCCCTTTTAGGGATATACATATCTACCCATGCTGCTTCATTTTGCTTAAAATGAAGCTTCAAGATGCTTTTAAAAAGTAGCCATGTAGAATCAAAATCTTTTTATACCATGTAGGTATAAAAATCTAATAAAAAAAATAAATAAATAGAATACATTACAGTAGTTCACCTGGGAGGTGATCAGAGTATCAGTGACTACGAGCAAAACAACCCAATCCAGAAATTGCAATTGATGCACAACTTTAAACTGTGAAAACTCTTCAAGCAGTAGCCAGGAGTACATGAGAACACTCATGTTGTACCAGTGTATATGGATCTATCTGGGTCAGTGCAATCCCATTCAGTACCAATGATGGTATAGTCTGAAAATAAGAAGGCCCCAAAACTCAGAGTCATTCACAGGGTTCGTTTGAAACCTGTTCTCCATCCAGAGCACCATAACCTAGACAGCTGAATCCTCTGAGACAGTTCAGTCCTAGCTTTCACTACCATCTGGTAGGGTTCTTTCTCAATAGCCACCCAGCTCCTCAGTTTTCCTTCCCAGCTCTTACCAAGGGAAAGGAATAAGAAAACATTGCCTCTATAGGACCATTCTCATTGGGAATCAAACAATCCAGCCTTATGTGCACCTATTTGAAAACAAAAAGTTCTGCATAGCAAGTAATTGACTTCATGGCTAGTGTGATGTCCTCCTTGGTGCTGACAAAAGAAGAAGAAAGAAAAAGAAAGGAGGAGGAGGGGGAGGATGAAAAGAGACAAAGAAGTCCTCTATGGAGAGTGGGGTGTTCACAGTAATCTGTCATTCTGCCACCATGACTCCCCCCTGCCTAGCCTTTGACAAGAATCCCTAATGTCTTTATGAACCCCACCAAAAAACAGGTACAGTTTCCAGCATCAGTTGACAAGGCATATCACATTGTAGTCAAAGGTTCCAGTAACATCAGCATCACAAATGTGATTGGCTGTTCTACCTACAGTCCTGCTACTGAGTGAAGCATTCAGCCACCCATTTCCACAAATCAACAACGTATCACCAATTTTCTCCACAAACTTGTGACAAACCTTCACGAAAGCCCTTCTAAAGAAGAAAGCTCATTGTGGGAAGAACACATACCACCCCCCTTCATAAAGCAGCCTTAAATGTATCCAAAAAACATGTTCCACAGCAGTTTATCCTCTAGTAGCACAATCAAAAGAAATCAAGTCAAAATCCAAGTAGGTGCCAAGACAAATATTCTTCCTCACACTCTATGCACACAAGATAAACAAACTAACAAGATGATCTATCCATGGCTTCTGCTTTCTCTGTCATCCTGGTTGAAAATACATTATTTTCTCAAAAAGTTTTTTGCCACTTGTTGAACCATGATTTCTGATCTCAAGATCTATAGCAATAGCACTAAATAATATACTGCTTTTATACTGCTTCATAGTGCTTTAGAGCACTCTCTAAGCAGTTTACAGAGTCAGCATATTGCCCCCAACAATCTGATTCCTCCTCAGAAGGATGGAAGACTGAGGTAATCTCAAACTGGTGAGAATTAAAATGCTGGCATTTGGCACATTTAGCCTGCAATACTTCATTCTAATCACTGTGCCACCATGGCGCTTGATAGAGGTAAAGGCAAACAAAAGAAGGTAGAAGAAGAGTCATATATGACAGTCAAATGTGGAAAGGACAGAAGATTTAATAACAGTTAACAGGATTCATATTTATAATTAACACAGTAAAAAGGCACAGAAGTTTCTAGAGTCCGTGGAAACAATTCTGTGAGTAATTAACATGGAGAATACTGTGAGTAATTAGCAAAGAGGATAACTCTTGATTGTTTCAGCTTTAGCCCCTTTTTGTAAGAATCACAGAACAGAAGAGAAAGTAGAATACCTGGGGATTACCTATGAAGTTTGTTATATGGGGATGTAATATCCAACAGTAATTTTCATCAGCTACGTGTGCTGAAATGTTTTTTAGTGAAGTCTCAGAACAAATGTTTTATTAATCTGAACCATCTTTCTCCTACAATTAACAGGATTACTATGTGAAAATATAAGCAATTGCATCAAAATGTTAAGGAGGAATGGTGACAGCCCTGAGACAGGCATCCCATACTGTAGGCTAAGCCTCACCCCACCCCCAACTGGAATTGGCCATGGAGAAAGGAGAACCATCACAAAACAGTCTCCCAGTCCCAAACTCCAGAGACAGTCTACAAGGATACTGTTGCCAATGGTATTGAAAAATTCAGAACAGTAGCATCACTTCCTATGTGAGCTTTCCAGAGATCATCAGCAAATATGACCAATGCTATATCATAATTATATTTTGGCTTGATCCCAAAATGAAACGAATGCAACTGAACACCAACTACTCTCTCAATACTCTTCCCAAAAAATGAAAAGTTGGTCCCTGCTGGTTCCAAGGAAAACCCCTTAAGAAGGACATTACTCAGTATATTTTTTCCAGTTACTTTTAGTTTTCAGACTAGGTAATGATAGGAATGTGATCTAACCTCATTTTCTAGTACTAGAAATGGAATATCTTCTGAAGTGTCTTAGTGTGTTGACATTTCTATTACACAATATTTGAGTATTCTACTTCTCATAGAAGTTCTATGAAGAAGAAACTGTCCACAATTCTTAGAAACAACATAGTAAAATTGCTACTTTGTTTAATTATCTACTCAGCCTAATTGGAATGTGGAGTTGATACATGGGAATCCACAGTCCATGTAATTTAAAGAAATTGAAAAACTATATATAAACAAAAATATGAAAAAAGTATAAAAGTCAGGCAACATAACCAGCAGCTGATGTACAGAAACCCCCAAAACACAATAACCACTACATGGGTTTTACTATATATCTAGAACTCCAAGTCTAGTGGCATGCTATGTGTTTAAGGCCTTACAAAAAAAATAAAAAGTAGATTAGGCCAATCTAATCTCTAAGAAGTCAATATTCCACAGGATAGTCACCAAGACACAAAAGGCTTCTTGAGCCCTCCCAGATGACATTTCCTGTCAGACAGGACCAGAAGCAGGCCTCTGCTTCCAGAACTTATGGGACAAGTAGATATAACTGGGAAAGCATAATTTGAGGTAGTCCCTCAAATAGTCCCAATCCCATTCATTAAAGCCTTCAAAGATCTTCATCAGCATTTTATATTGTGCCCAGAAACACAACGCAGCTTGCAGGACAGAGTCTAACATGGACTGACCAAGTAGTGCTCAAAACTGCCACAGAAGTCCCACTGTCTTGTCTCAAACAAACCACAGATCCCTAGATAAGTATTTAAATAGCAGTGCAGCATAATATCTATTTGAATTGGGTAAGCTATTGTGTAAGAAATAGTAGTAAGGCTATAAAGCTCATTTTTAATACTTGTAAATGATTAGGAGAGTTAAAATGTATGATTAGACTTCATTTATATTTTACAGTTTAGACAATGCACAAAGCTTCTGTGAAAAATATGAAGAGAGATTCTGGCATTATGAAAGCATAGGTGTGCTCCTTTCTGTTTTCTATTATTAGCACTGATGAGGTTACCTGGTTTTCAGTAATGAAATGTCTGCAAGGAAACAACCAAGTTCAAGGAGCACCAAGGATCCTTAAGTTCAACCCTGAGCTACAAATATTTTCCTTTATTGGTAAATTATTCTTTATTTTGGCATTTGTATTAACATTTAAGTCTATTGTTTATTTCCTCTTAGCAGGATTTAACCTTTATTCTGACCTCTAACCATGCTGATTATGAGTTATTATTTTAAGCTGTACCCAGAAAAGTATATTATAGTACCTGACCTTGGTTATTCATGTATCATTTAAATCAAGGACCTTTACTTGCCTTTTCAATCATAAATTAAACCAAAATTCATATTTATCCACAGTTCAAACATTTAGAAATATTGCTACAGCATGAGTGGCTCACTGCTTTTGTGAAACATTAACTCATCATAAGACAAAGGCAGAATAGCTACAGTATGTAGCAAATCATTTTGAAAGTATAGTGTCTGTTTTATCTTACATAACTACTTTGTTGTAGCTGAAATACTCTAGTCCATAATAGACTTAACAATTCTACAGAAGAAACATGCTAGTGTAAAATTAAGATAATGAATAAAACGGTTATTTGGGCTTTATAATAAGGTGTGGCTGAAGATTAAAACAAGTCTGTAAAATCTACAGTGATTAATTGCATTAATTTCCCAGGGTTTTGGCAAGCATAGTATTTACTATGTGAAATAAATAAGCTTTAAAATTTGTAATAATTTGTAACTTCTCAGAGATTTTGGTCAAAATTGCCATTCACAAAAATTACCATTCAGAAAATTATCCTATTCTTACATATTTGGACCTACAATGTATTTTATTTAAGAATCTGTACATGCTTCTGTAGTTTGTATACTTTTCTTTCATTTCTTGTGGCCTATGTTATATAATTTAAGGATTTTAAAAAGTAGGACTCTGCTGGGTGAGACAATTATTGTCTAGAATGGAGCTGATGGTGGTTGAGTATGATAGATTAGAAAAGTTGAAAATAATCTAGAACAAAAAAGTTTGATGACTTAACCATATTCGATTGCATTCTTTTGCAATCTATTTAAATCTTGAAAACACTCTCAAGGATTTTTTTAATGTAAAGGAATTAACTTTAAAGGATAAAAGAATGTAATTAATCTCTCTGCTATGTTTATTTTAACAGGACAGGGCAGTTAGAGTTTTGCCAGACTTGACATATGAACCTTGCATTAAAAAGTACCTTTGTAACTGATAGTTTAAAGAGAAGGCACTGGTTTATTTCATGGCAGTGTTTATTCACCCATAATTGTATTTCTAGAGTTTGGCAGTGATTCACAGCTGCAGTAGCTCATGCTAATAGGGGTTTCCAATTACTAATGTTTAAAAAACTATTTCTATCCAGAAGTAGGAATACAATCTCATTGGCAGTAATTTATAAACTACCGGTATTTAGATAGCTCTGCTTCTTCTCATATTTCTTTTATCTTTTGGAAATATGAACGCAACAGAAAACAAGGTTGCATATTACAAATAAACCAAATCATGAAAAAATATTTTAATGCAAAGATAGCAATACAAATAATGGAAGTAAAACATGAGTTAGATTTTATTTTTCCCATTCTTACTCTAAGTTATATGCCGCTAAACAAGAAGGACAAGAATATTGTTTCACATAGTATTGAGACATTTTGAGGACATTTCCATTCTATGTTCCCATAGTAAAATGTATTTATGGAAACATAAACTTGATACAATTGGATTCAGATCATTGAGTCAAACCTCAGACAACATGTTTAGGTATGTTGACAGTTATATTTTCCATTTGGTCAAGAGTTACAGTTACATAAAATTGTAATGCAAAGTTTGTTTGATTCAAGAAACATCTGAATACTAGACCCAAATCTGTTACAAGATAGGATAAATATATATATTCAAAAGGAAGCCTTTAGTTCTATGTATCTGACTAAGTTGACCATATATAAATAGGAAGCTAGTAATCCTTGTTGAATTGAGAATATGTCCCACTGCCTCACTGAAACCCTTAAGATCCTTCAACTTCAAGAAATATTAGCAAGCATGACCAATGTGTAAGGATTTTAGGAGTTTGTAATCCCAGCACATCTTGAAGCAGTGCATTTATTAATTATTTCCTACAAATTTACATTGCAAAAATAGATTACCATTTCTTTTTATTGGCAAAACTATTGTGGGTAAATACAGTACTTCTATATGCAATATATACAATCAAAATAAAACAAAACCTTGAAAATTATAAACAAATAACTCAGATAATAAAATATATACAATTTCCAATAAAATACAGAAGAAAAATTAATAAGTAATAGTATTTATTAAAAAACTATAATAATAGATATCATCAAATGGTACAGAGATAATCTTCCAGATAACATATATTACTGCAAGGAAATCCTACTGGCAAAAGAAAGAAAAATTATTTCCAAGTTTTAACTTAAATAATAATCATTCAGCGATGGCTGTCTGGAATATGCTTCATATATACAATAACATAATTTCTATTTTTGATTGTAAAGTAAAAATGCTATCCAATAATTCTTCATTTGTCAGAAAATCTGTACTGGTGTAACACTTGTTGCCTCATTGGTGTTTCTGATTGGTGAGTTTTGACCAGCTAAACTGATAGATTTGGCAATGTGGCAAAATCTACTCTGATTTTGTGCAAATACTTTGAACAGAGTAATTCAAGGGATACTGACTCTCACACAATTGTGGCATATACAGTAGACCATTTTGAAAATGGGGTAATTCTGTTTCAGAGAGAGCTAAATAGTTATTGAGATGCAACCTGAAGAACAGCTGTCTGATGCAGGAGCAGTTATGATATTCATACTTTCAGCAAGAATGTCTTTCTGTCTCCAGCTTAACTGTGCATTCCCCTGCCTATACCACCTCTGCTAGTCAACTGATTTCAGCAACCTGTACTTTAAGATAAATGGGCATACCCTACCTTGAAATTAGTGTAATGCTATCTTGACTAAGGTAGAAAAGCTCTTGGGATTGGAAGTGTTCAAGGTCTGGACCAAAAGAACGGAGTATGCCTTCATCAGTTCCCAGCTAAGCTGATTCCATTGCCTGGGAACTGATCAAATGCTCAATGAGGCATCTCAGATTACAGGCATGCAGAAAATCATTATTATAACACAAGAACAACTAAGGAAGTGTTGGAGATAAAAGCAATGTCATGAAGGAAGAGGAGAAATAAAGAATTTTCTGGGCTAATATTGTGCCATATATCTTAATGTTTCCATTTCAGGTGACACAACTGAGAAATACCTTTGTTTGTGATCTTGGAAGATGCTGCTTCTCTAACCGAAATAAGGGCATGTTATGAGTTTCTTAACTTCATTTTACTTCATCTCCCATAAACATGTTTTCTCCTTAGTGTACAAATATCTCTGTATATTACTAATCTACTAAAATTACGTCAGAAATAAGTTTGAACTTTTTAAATGAAATTGTTAAATAAAATTTAATTTAGATGAAGTTAGCTGCTTTAATATAAAAAGAATCATTAGGTTATAAAAAAGAACATTTCAATGAAAAATTTCTAGATTTATAGATATTTAAACTTTTAAAAATTAATTTACATAAATGAAATGAATTGACTTCCTGCATTTCTTCATTAAATCTGATCAATCATAGAAGCAGTCCTAAGGAAAGAAGAATTTGTTTTGAAAAAGTATTCTTACAATCAGTATAGTTACCTAAAAGTAATATATATATTTAATCTATTAGAGCTAATAGAAATGCTATTTTCCCCTGAACCATCTCTAAACTTAACATGTCTATAATTTAGAAAGGAAATCACAAACATTTGTTTCAAATTTTAATGCATTTCTTTTTTCCTAATATAAAATAACGCTCAGGAAATTTTGTATTAAATGCTGTGATTCCTGCTCCAGACAGTTTCTTTAAACCTATTCTTTAGAAAATATAGTACTTAGATTTTACAAGTTTTAGTTCCTAAACAGTTTTTCCTTTGAGAAAAAAATTTGCATCTCAGTACAAAGATTCAATTTTGCAATTGACCTTTTATGAACTATCATTCATTATATGGTATGATAAATTATAAGTTACATTTATAAGTATTCCAAATATGGATATTGTTTAAAGTTAATGACACTAGATTAATAAAAAATAACCTGGAACAAATCAGGTAAAATATATCAGGTTTCTTTATGATAAATTGCAAACTTGGCGGAAAACTAATCTACTTGGCAAAGGGCCAAAAATGAACTAAAAACTATAGAATATTTTAAAACTAATAATTCCTCTAGAGGAAGAGTAGTATACTCAATCACTTTGTACATTGATTCCAGGGAGTCTTTGTGTTTGAAAATTGTTTAAAATCTACCTGGTATACATGTATAATAAATTAATGTTATGGATTTAATATAAAATTGATATTTGAAAGAAATCAAGATATAACCATACAAATACAATGGTTTTTTGTCTGCAAACACAAATCAAAATATACATGAACATTATAATCCTCAAGTCTGTTTTGAAACTTTTCTTTTCATCGGAATCAAATATGAGATTTTTACTCTAGCATACCACTGATGAGATGACAAATTAACATAAATTAGACTTTTATTTTTATACATTACTTGAACCATAGCATTCTAATATAAATCTACTTTTTCATGCTTATTCATATGTTCTGATTGGTTCAAATACTTTTGTTGTAAAGCAGTGACAAACAAGTATTCAGAACATACGCTGTTATATAGCCTTGACAAGCTTTGTAAATCTATTTGTGTTCAATCAAATGCATAAGCTTCATTATCATGATGAAAAATATTTACCCAGATAAAAGATATATCCACATTTCCAAGAATTGCAGTTTAATTCTTACTCTTTCTACAGAATAGCTCATAAGGAATAATAGAATAGCATTTTTTATTCCTAAATAAGATAACATTAAGAAAAGAATTAAAGATAACATTATCTTGACTTGAGCTTAATTATTGTTATGTGTATCCATGCATTTTCCAGAAACTTCCAGAAACAGAGGTGGTTTGCCATTTTCTTTTTATGGAATGGATTTTCAACTTCTTGGTCTAACTAATCATCTTGGAATTTCCAGGTAGTTTCCACTCAAGAAATAACCTAGAATAACCCAACTTAGAGTTGACCATCATCAATTAGATGCTGCCACTTCATTACAACTGAATATCATATAGCAAGAATATTGCCATTAAAATAATTGTATTGATTTTTATTATCTCCTTAATAGTAACCATCAGGGTTATCTGGGCAGACAAGTGGTTAAAGAAGGTATGATGTGATGGCACAGTAAAAGCTCTGCTGACTTTGTTTATGCATCGCAAGTGCATGGTTACATATTGCAACCAACCATCATGATTTTTTTTGTCCGCCCCTCCCACCCCTGCAAAGGCAAACACTTTTTTATTTAAAACATTATGATCACATGTTAGTCTATTGTAAGATTTAAAACCATGAATCATACTTGACTGAATTTCTAAAGAACTCAAAATCCTTAATTCTTCAACATGAAATTGACCTAAGGAGCATTAATTAGTTATGCTTGGGATAGCTCATAGATCATGCTTGGCTTAATTAATTAACATAGCAAAGAGATTATTGCCTTAACAATATGTTCTCCAGTATATCTGTCTATAACCTTCATCTCAAAAGAACTCTATATAACCTTATTGTTTTGATTCATTACCAGATGATACATTTAGCTATTTTGAGGTGATAGTGATTGTATATTTGGTAAATATACAATACAATATATATATACAATTGGGGAAATTTTCCCTTAAATCTGATTCACAAAAACAATAAGATTAATGCTTGAAAATGTTTTTAAAAAATAATTTAGAATGTATTTTAACACAACTGCAGTGTTTCTAGTATAGCGATAATGTTTTATTATTTAGTTGGTGCACAATGATAATGCTTACTGGAAATTTACAATTATATAAATTAATGAATCCAATCTATATTGGTAAAATGTCTAATAGAATTCTATGGATCTTTTTTCCCCTATACTTGGTAGTCATGGTTCTGCATAAAATATTCCACCCAGCCTTAAATTGTCTCCAACTCTCATCTGTCTGCAGTATATTTCCTGGCACCTTAAACCACAATGTCCTAGATAGTCCTTTGTTTGAGATGAGGCCACAATTGCCCTTTTCAATGGCCTCATCCAAAAAAACTAAGTGAAGGTCAGAAAGGAAGGAAACAAACAGACTCACCCTAATTTGATTTCATCACCTATAAATGTATTTTCAGTTGAATGTGTGCAATTAACCTGATCCATTTTGATGTTTTAATGATTTCACTCTACTGTCTCATTGAAAGCTACATTTAAGAGGCAGATTTTTTTTTTTAAAAAAAGGGCTCTTAGAGTTGTTGCTTAGCCCTTAGTTGTTTGTAGCCCTTAGGCCTCATCTTTTACACTTCTGTACTAGGCCATATTTTTAAAGGGCAAGGGGATTACATAATAACATGCAATCAGGAACCATTAACTAGATATAACAAGAAATCATTGGCTTGCATTTCAGAATTCATGTACCAATTACAAATAACCACCACCATCTTTCACTGACATGACAGCATTTATGCAGCTAAAAGTACATACATGAATAAAAAAACCCAGAGGGCTATAAGTTTCATATAGTACCTGCAAAGATACTGGTAAGAAAATTCAAGATTTTATGGACTAAACTAAAGGCTTGTGATTCAGAACATAGAGAATTCCAACCATCTTTTCATTTTACTTATTCTGATGGAAGAGATTCTCCCAATCTTTAGCAAGCAATTTCAGGTATTCGTAACCACAAATCCATAGCCTCTGAAATTCAATTCCTGTTTAATGATTGAACTTTATGCTATTTCTTAATCAGCCCAAGGTTATTATTTTGGGGTTGAATTTTAATATGATTATTCTCAATATATGTTGTCAATATTATTTATGATTAAATTAAATCTCTTAATAGCAAAAACCCACTGAGCATAGCAAATGTTGTTGTTAATAGTTGCACAGTCTTGCTAGAATAATGGCCTATTATGTAGGTTCAACATTCCATGGAAAAATACCACCATTTGTAAGTTTTATCACAGAAAATTAATTAACAAACCAATATCAGACTTTTATTGAACATTTTTTATGGAGTAACAGAAATGACCATTGATATAATTTAATCTAAAATATTAAATTCTATTTTCATATATCTTATATTTCATATATATTTTTTCTATATTTCTAAAAGAGGTAATTTGCAATTTATTGTTTCCTAGAAAATTTTCAGAAAATTGATGGAGGGAGTTTATCATTTAAAATCATATTTTTTTTCTTTCAAATAAGGATATTTTAATGCATAAAATTAAATAAGTATGGTAAAAATATAAAAATACCGCCTTTCTGTTGCTTTTAAAGAAATTCCAAAAGGACATCACTAAATATTTTAGTAAATATCCAAAAATATATATGCTAGATATGTAACTTCAATTATGTACTTCAAAGGGGAAAAAATAAAAAAACAAATTGTGAAATGTAGTATTCCATATAAATATTCATGCTTAAATGTCGTATAATCAGAGTTTGTAAATGGATCCGATGTAACAGAGGAATTTTTTTTTGCAAAAATGCTATTGAATTATTATTAGGTTTTGTTTTGTTTTAAACTATGATATTCTGAAGTAATTTAATTTAGACTTGGAAGCAAAACATTTTTGGCCTGCGCTCTATTTTTAAATACTTACAAAGTAAAAAGCTGAAAATGAGAAGCTAATTGTGTTAATATATGCATAACATTTCTGTGCTATTTTTTTATGCTACATTTTACAAATGAATATGTAATTCTTTCAAAATGCATTTTGGAGTTTATTTTGTAAAAAAACCCACAATTAGTTATTATGTGTTTCTTCTCTGTAGTTCAAAAATATTTGAACAAATATACATGTATAATAACCGATGTAAAATATATCATTTCAAATTAAAATATACTGTATATATCCTGGTTTATTCCCCAGATGAGAAATAAACCACATGTAGGCAAAACAATTTGTCTTTGAAAAGTTACTTTCTAGACAGCACTTTATTCTTCACATGAATGCAAATTAGAATTCTGAGAGTAAAATGCTTTTCAAAAATACAGGTAAAATTTTCAAAACATTTCCATAAATTAGGAAAAATACATGTCCTTCCAACCTTGTAATGTCATTTTTTTTAGTCCTAGAAGGACAGACAGTATCTGTTTAAACTCATTGATACATAGTTTATATGTGTATGTGTATGTGTATGTATATGTACATCATCTATAGAAAACAGTGAGACTTCCAGAACATAATTAATATATGAAGTAATGTCTATCAAAAAGGGAACCACTATTTTATATAAGCTCATTATGTGAAGCAGGTGTTGGATATCGAACAGCACATCTCAGATAATTAACTGCACACAATTTCTTCTTCAAAAGAAACAAACAATTCTAAGAGATGTGAACTTTTTTATATTAAATTCATCATAACATTAAATCTACAGAAGTATGAGATATAGAAACCAAAGCATTTTCAACAATGATTATGAACTAGATATTCAAATTCCTTATTCCATGTCCTTCAGTACTCTTGAATATATAATTTAGAGTATTCTAATCAGTGTTTATCCATAGTCTTATTAAATCTTATACACACAAGACTGAGGTATTCACAGGATCTAAGTTTTTATCAAAATAATGAAAGCAATGTTGCACAACTTCTATATGCATGCTACATCACCCTGCATACATAAAAGTTTTATTTGCCAAAGTGCAATATTGCCTTTTTCTCATTTTACTGTCCACCAACCCTATGAATGTATCTTGTCTAGAACACAGTGCTGAGGGCTCATTCTAGACATCATAACATGTATTAAAGACAAGGAGAGTGTCCTCAATTACACAGCAGTAGGTTTTTGAAAACATTTATTATGTATGGGTTCTTCCAAATAAGAACAAGTACATTTAGTTCAATATACAACTAAGATGAATTATTGTTTTCTTCTCAGCCTCTTGCATATACTTTGGAAAATTGAATTTGAGGATAAAAGTATGCCAAATGAATATATTTTCAATGTTCATTGATGACAGTTGAATTCAAGGGTTCAGGCCTCAAAAAACTGAATTACTTGCTTGCCGACATATTCACAATTGTCATCATCCAATCTGGTACCTTTGCTTACCCTCTATTTAAACTTAGAAATATCTAAATTGTTATTATTATTATTATTATTTTTCAAATTTTTATACCGCCCTTCTCCCGAAGGACTCAGAGCGGTGTACAGCCAAAAATAAAAACACTACACATGGATACAATAATTACAAACCATATAAAAGAATTAAATATACTGGCCGAACTAAAAAATCTACATATAAAAGTTTGAAATTTAAAACCGAATTAAAGTATAAAAGAGGGATCAGGACAGCCCGGCTTAGGTAAATAAAAACGTCTTTAGAGCCTGATGGAAGACCTGGAGATCTGT
>JANHFO010003573.1:43335-55423 GCA_032468095.1 Pareas carinatus | reverse complement strand
GTCGTTCCGTCCGTCTTGAAAGAGGTGGTGGTACGGCCCCTCCTCAAGAAACCTTCACTGGACCCAGCTGATTTAAGTAATTATTGTCCCATCTCCAATCATCCCTTTATGATGAAGGATGTAGAGAGTGTAGTTGCACAACAGTTCCCCCGGTTCCTGGGTGAATCTGTTTATTTGGATCCACTCCAGTCCGGCTTCAGGCCTGGGTACAGCATGGAGACAGCATTGGTCGCGTTGGTGAATGATCTCTGGAGGGCCCGGGATAGGGGATGTTCCTCTATTGTGGTCCTATTAGACCTCTCAGCAGTTTTTGATACCATCGACCATGGTATCATGCTGCGCCGGTTGAGGAGGTTGGGAGTGGGAGGCACTGTCTTTCAGTGGTTCTCCTCCTACCTCTCTGGCCGGTCGCAGGCAGTGTTGGCAGGAGTGCAGAGGTCGACTCCGTGGTGCCTCACTTGTGGAGTGCCTCAGGGGTCGGTCCTCTCGCCCCTCTTGTTCAACATATATATGAAGCCGCTGGGTGAGATCATCTGTGGCTTTGGGGTGAAATACCACCAGTACGCTGATGATATTCAGCTGTACATCTCCACCCCAGGCCATCCCAACGATGCCATCGAGGTGATGTCCCAGTGTCTTGAAGTCGTGTGGATCTGGATGGGGTGCAACAGACTCAATCTCAATCCTTCCAAGACTGAGTGGCTGTGGCTGCCGGCGTCGAGATATAGCCAGCTTATTCCATCGCTGGCTATTGGGGGTGAGACCCTGGCCCCCACGGAAAGGGTCCGCAATTTGGGCGTCCTCCTGGATACATGGTTGTCCTTGGTAGATCATGTGGCAGCCGTCACCAGGGGGGGCTTTTACCAGGTTCGCCTGGTACACCAGTTGCGCCCCTTTCTAGATTGTGATACCATGCGGATAGTCACTCAGGCACTCGTCACGGCCCGCTTGGACTACTGTAATGCTCTCTACATGGGGATCCCCTTGAATCGCATCCAGAAGCTCCAACTGGTACAGAATGCGGCCACGCGGGGGGGTTATGGGGGCCAATGGTAGGGCCCATGTGGCCCCCCTCCTGCACGAGCTGGTGGGCTTCCGGATGCGCTTCAAGGTGCTTGTTTGGACCTTTAAAGCGCTCCATGGCTTAGGACCCAGCTATCTACAGGACCGCATTCTGCCAGCAAATACCTCCCACTGACCTGTCCACTCTCACATAGAGGGCCTCCTCAGGGTGCTGTCAGCCAAACAATGCCAGCTGGCGACCCCCAGGGGAGAGCCTTCTCTGTGGCAGCTCCCCCCCTCTGGAATGACCTCCCCCCAGAGATTCATTTTATCTCGGACCTCCGTGCTTTCAGCCATGCTTTGAAAACCTACCTCTTCATACAGGCTGGCCTGGCCTAATCACGCCTTTTCCGTTTTAATATGTTAGTAATTTTAAATATTTTACATTTTATATTTTGGCCAAAATTGGTCGTATTTTTGCGGTTTTAAAATTTAGCCCTGTCATCTATAATTGTAATTGTCTCTTAAATTGTCTGTGTTATGTTTATGTGTTTTTTAAACAGCTGTACACCGCCCTGGGTCCCTTTGGGGAGAAGGGCGGTATAAAAATTTGAAGAAATAAATAAATAAAAATAAAATTTACTGTCTTCATCTTCTTTTGTTCTCCTCCATCTTTGCTGCTTCTTCACATTCCTTCTGGAGTTTTTTGTTCTTATTGTTTAAAGTTCTAATTCCATTTGATTAAAATTCTTCTTAGAGATAGTCCTATGTACTTTATGTTTCTAATCTTTAAGTCCTTTTTTTGGAAAAAATGTCCTTGGGTTTTTTCCTTTTTCTTTACAATCTATTTTGAGTTTTTAGTTTTAATTTCTTTGTCTTTATCTATTCTCTTCTCTTTTTTTGTAAATCTCAATTCATCTGCTTTTCCTTTTATTTTCCTCAGTTTCTTGTTACTGTTGCTGATTATTTTTCTCCTTTTTAATCTTTATAATTCTTCTAGATAATTTATATTCATTTAGACATCTTTTCCATAAGCTGTTGCTCTCTGCTCCTTCCTTGTTCCCTTCTGTTTGCCTTTTCTTCATACAGTCTCTGTATCAAATCCTTTACAAATTGTAGTGCACATTCTAATGTAATTTTAATATATTGTTTTCAATTATTCCATGCAACTTTTCAATGTCGTTCTATTTTTTTAAATATTATTTTTCAAAGTTCTCTTAAAGCCTCTCAATCTTTCCCTCCCAGTATAATTATTTCCATCTGGCTTTCTTTTCCCTTTCACAATAAGTCACCATTTTATTTTTTTATGGAAATTTATTTCCAATATTTCTTTTCCCCTTTTTTAGTTTTCTTCTGGAAAATACATAATGCTCACCCAAATTCACAAGTTTGTCAAAATCAGCTGTCCTGTGGTTTAAAAAACAGCGGCTCTGTTTTTTTTTTCCAATTCGTCTGCGCCTGGAGCTGCTTGAAAGCAGTCTTCCTTCTGGATGTTTGAAGAGCTTCTTCATTCAGCAGGATCGACCACCACCTGATCGTATCCCCCGTAGGTTCTCTTCTTTTCCATAGCCTCTATGGGGTGATTTTTGGACCTCTAGGGGTCCCTGGCGAGAGGAATCTAAGTTTCAAGGCCGGAACTCGTTCTTTCAGCTCGCTTTCACCGTGACATTAAACTGGTGTCCTGTGAGCAAGCATACCTACCTTCTAAGAGCAAGTTTGTCAGAAAAGGAATTTAGTTTTGTGTTTTGGAGTCACTGAATGGAAGCAGGGAAAATTGAAGACACTGACAAAAAGAGAACACAATTGAAAAATATGACCAATGAGAATAGCAATAGCAACAGCACTTAGACTTATATACCACTCCATAGTGCTTTATAAGCACTCTCTGAGCAGTTTGCAAATATCAGCATATTGCCCCCAACAATCTGGGTCCTCATTTTACAGACTCAGAAAGATAGAAGTCTGAGTTAACTGAGCCAATCAGGGTCAAACTCCTGGCTGTGGTCAGAGTTAGTCTGCAATAGTGCATTCTAAACAGTGCACCGCCATGGCTCAGTGAAGGGAGGCAATATGAGGAAGAACCGAATAATACCTGCAGAATCTGGAAAGAAGGGTCTTTCAGCAAATCTCCGGGTAAAGGGATTGAACAGCTCTGAGAAACAGGCTACATTAGAAAGATGCCCTGGAGCCATAATAGAGAAAAAATACAGGTGCCAAATCTTCAAGAAGCCACCCCCTCCTGTTTTTTCTTTCCTTTTATCTTATTAAAAGCTAAGAGAGCAGGATAATAGAAGAGCAAAAAATAAAGCTAAGGTGTCTAAAGAAGGATTTAACATAATTGCATAGATAAGAAAACAAAAGGCATTCAAACAGTTAAAGAACTTCAAGGAACTCTATAAATAAATCTAAGATGTATATTGTTATTTTGGATCTAAAATTAAGAAATTACACATATACACACATAGTTTATGTTAAGGGAACTGGAATTGAATGCTTGCTGCGCAAATTATTCAATGTGTTCGTATTTCTGGGACAATAATTCCATTTTAATTGGTAGAACCTTACTCTGAGTTTTTCAAATCTATTACTAATCTTTTACACCCTTTGACAATTTGTTACTTTAAAATATATTAGTATTTACTTTCAATATAAAATGTAGATGGGATAGAATTAATAGTTCTTTATTTCGGAAAAATTACAAAACTAATTAAGATGTAATGTATAAACAATGTGCAATTAAATATAACCTTTTCTTTTCTGCATAAATATTTTTAAACTATAAGTATTATAATTTTTTATTATATGGGAGTGCCTTCCCATAGAAACACAAGTGACTGTGTAGTGCTCTGGATTAAGTTCCTAAAGGTGCTTCAGGAACATCTTAACAACATAAGTAGGAACATAACTGTCCACAACTCTTAACCCAGGTAACATGGCAACACTTTGTGTGATCATCTGAAACACTAATACAAAATATATCTGGATAAGGAGGGATAGACAAATTTGAAATATTTTGCACTATTGTTTTTTCTAGTTTCTGAACAAAATGAACAGCTTTCCTCTTTCAACCACTGGGGAGTGATAATTGTCAAATTGTTTACAGATTCTAACATAAACATCATGTGTTTGAATTTTTTTTGTGTATTTAGAATGTACACTAGTAAAAGCTTGATAGTGGGAAATTCTTAAAACTCACATTCTAAAATTGCAAATTAACGTTAACATTGACAAAGTTTTTATCCTGATTTGGTTATTAACAATAACAACCCTTGCACACTGCACTTCTAAAGGTATTAATGAGTGAAGTTAATGGTCTGAATCAAAACCAGCCATTCATGAATCCCATAGAAATGTCATGTGTTTTGGTCATTATTGCTTCATTACAACATAAAACTAATCAGTAGCAATTACAGTATGTTGGAAATGTTCATTCAATATGAACCATTTCAAGCTGGTAATCGCCATAGTATTCTTATCTAGGAATGAGTGGAACATAAGTAATTTCTGAACTCCCACATCAAGTTCATTCATTAGTTGCTACTGAAACTGTATGTCGTTATGTATGTAATATGTGATGATGGCTAGCTAAATGCAATCCAGCTGTTAAGATACAGTTTGCTGAGGTTCCTGTTGTTAGAAAGTGACATGTATTGTAAGAAAAACTGCTGTATTCTTTTCAGTAATACAGACACTATATAGCACTTAAGTCTTGCCTAGACATTTTTAGATTTATATTCTTCATGCATACAGATAGTGAATATTTTTCATTTCTTAAAAAAAAAACTCATCAGAATCAAAATAAAATGCAATAAAATAACCAGTCTGTCAGATTTCCATACAAAGTACATGTACTAAATACAAGAGTTAATCAAAAAAATGTTCCAAAAAAAGAAGGAAAATACATTCTATGAGCTATGAACCAAATGCTGGTTTCAATCAGCCACTGGAAATGTAGCAAAATAAAACATACCAGAGATCAAAACTATGATTGTGAACTGCTTCATTAGAACAGCTTAGTTTTAGCATGAATATTCAACTGACAAAAAATTCCCTGAGATCAAAACCATATGCAAATTCTACATATGGTATACACACATCCATTTAATGTAATGTACAGTACAATTCTCTCATGAGAATTCCAGAAAAATGGTAGCATTTCATAGAAGGAGCACTTACTAAACTTTGACAATAGCTGTGAAGAAGTGACGGTGATTTATCCTGAAAATTATCTTTTGGCTGCATTTTCCTAAGTCATATCTAAAAATAGCATAATTATTTGAGAAGCATCACTTCCAGCAATAAAATCCCCAGAGTCATACTTTGTATATAAATTTCAATTCAGAATTTGATTTATTGTGCCCTTATTTTACTTTCCCTACACAAAGGAAATTCTAAGGAGTCTGTTATTTCTCCTAATGGAAATAAGTGTGTCAAAGTTAGCAGCAGTAAAAATTTATTGCATGTGATTCTCTATACTTACTATACATTTTCAAAGTCCCTTGGAGGCCAGTAGACAGTTGCAGTGACTGTCAAAACCAACAGCTCTTCTTTGTTTGTCTACAGAATGCTGACGTGTCATAGATTCTGTGAATAAACAACTTATTCTGTGAACAGCTGAAGCAAGCTGTGTCAACAAGCCAGAATATGAATTATTACATTCTGCTGCATCAATTAAAGAAGGGAGAGCATGATTGGAATATGATCTCAGGAAAGGAGTAATAGTAGTTCTCCACTGCTACTATTTTGATAGAAAACATCTGCTTCCTTTTAAAAAAATTCTTGAAATAGATACTTGGAAATATGTCCCAGTGGGATTACTCTGAACCAGGTCTCTGTTGCACTTCTTATGCAGTACCTGAAACTGCAAATAAATCACTTTTTTGAAAAAAAAATCTAGAATTGCTAATTTCACACACATTGCAAAAAATAAGGCCATAGACAATTTACTGACTACAAAGTCGATATGTTTTGAAAAGCAGTGTGTTAAACCTATTTAAAATAACCCCGGAAACTCCAATCAAAATATCATGAGTTATTACAGTAATAATAAATGAATATAATCGAGAAGTTTACAAAGTTAATGCAACGTGCTAAACAAATAAGTCATGCATGCTATGCTCTACTGTCTATAACTTAGACCCATGTCTCTACTGGCTGCTTTGGGTTGAGTATTTAGGTCTGGAAAATAGTTAATGCTTCTTTGGCTTAAGAAAGAGTTGGTGCCTTGCATCCTGAAGACTTCTTCGTGAAGTCAGCTCTAATTATTTTTCTGTTTCCAACCTTATTTTTTTAGAGAAGCTTGAGGAGAAAACAGTGTGACTTCAGCTGCAGAGTGCTCATAGGAAACAGATTATCTAAACCCAATCATAGTAGTGAATAAATACTGATTTCGCTAGTAAATGTTCTATGTCAAGACCTGGATGGGGAGCTTTCCTCCTTTCAGGAAGCTGATAACCATTAATGTTCCTGTTTTGATTCATGGTTGACTGTGGTATAAAAAGGCAAAGTTTACTATGACTCAGATGTAATAAATTAACATTATATACATGTGTGTATGTGTGTAATAGTAATATTTGACTATATAATACAATCCAAGGTTACTGAAGAAGAAAGTAATGTTTTTAACCATTTTTTCCCAGAGATTACACATGACCAAACTTTCTTTTTGGAGAGTTATGATTAAGCTTTTTTGAATAAGTTTGTCCAGCTTCCTTTAATAACATTTGCATAACTGCGATTTTGAAAATTAGCAACTATTCTGCTGATTGCTATAGCTTCTTCCTAAATATAGATCTAAATTTTTGATAATACTGACAAATAGACAATAAAAATATTATCTTTGATTATCAATCCTTCTCCTGTGTGGGAATCAAAGGGATTCAAAGAATCCAGTCAGATAACTCCCCAGTATTTTTCTCAACGCTACTCTCTTCATACAACTTTGTATCTTGTTGGATCTTGAATTCCAGGTCAACATGGTACTGTAGGTCAAAATTCAATCAAATGAAAATAAAACTTCTCTGTTGCAGAGTAAAATTGCATTTGCCTTTTTTTGTAATCAGCCACTTCAGACTCTTATCTCATATTTAATCAACTCTTCTTCCAATTTTTTTTCAAGCACTATTTTCAAGGTTATAATTTCTACATTATGCAAGAGCATTTTTTCTAAAAAAAATCTTTTTGTTTATTTGCTGAATTTCACAGTGCTACTCTTTTCTCTATAAACTTGTAAACTTCCAAGGTCATTTATTTTTAACCCATTATAAGCTCAAGTGGGCTTATTTTTATTTTGTGACTATAAGCTGCCTTTAATTTAACATGTATTTCTTACTGTTCTTTTTGTTCTTCTACATTTATTTATGTTTTTTAGTGTATGGCATTTACCGAGGTCAAGGAATTATTGTTATTCTATATAAAGAATAAGATAATTACATTTTCCTGTAATTTCTCTGCAAAAACTATTATTCAATATAGTATACAGTATACTTTGAATCATTAATATATATAAAATGTTTTAATAAAAATTATAATGTAAAATTTCCACTGATGTAAAGCACCACAGCATGGTATGAGTTTATATCAGTTCTCAACGGTTTTTAAATTGATATTCTTAGATGGTTTAAATTTCTGTGATCAAGAAAATTATAGGTAAGGCAATTATACATTGACTGGAACCTTTTAACTTCAATGATTTGTTGTTATAGATAATAATAGACAAAAGTTAAAGGCAGTGGGATATTGAAAATTATGCATAATTTACAGCAATTCTTTGTTTGCAATACATTTTAATAAATTGATGTTTTATATATCAGTCAGGATTTTCTGAACATTCTACAATAGCAATAAAATTATTAGAGTATACTATAATTTCCAACTGAAATACATAAATGCTTGATTTTTTTATTTTGCTTTCTCATCCTGTCCCCAAAAATGAAACCACAGTGACATAATGTTTTCATTAAATTAGTTAATTTGTTAATAAAAGCAAGTTATTATGCAATGTTGTTTAGAATAATATTTCTATTTAATTCACTGTAGAAACCTATGAACTTGATAATCCTTCTTAGATATAATAACGTTTTTTGTGCATTTTTCATGTTTCACATTTTATAGGACACAGGTTTTGAAAAACAGATAGGCAGACAGAAAGACAGAAACAAAAACAGAGAAATTCCAGAAGCTAGGCAAAGTGGCATTCTATGCATACAGTATGTCTCCTACACATTTTTTTCTTTTGATGCAATATTATAAAAGTTGTGCAATTTATTCCAGTAGATAATAGCGAATAGTAAGCAAAAGCAATTAAATGTATAAGCTAAAAGAAAAGTTAGGATAATCTAATATACATCAATATATTTTATTAGAAGTTATTAAATTTATATGCTGCACATCTCACTGTCAAGCTATATAATTCACTGTATATCTCCAGAGCATTCAAAATTAGCATCATCAGACTACAGCAGCAGCCTGATACAGCTGAAGCAGCAGCAGACCAGTAGCACTGAAACTGCCACAACTTCTCCAAAGTTATTTCCTTCAAGAGTTTGGATTTTGTAAGTTTGCAATTGTAAGTTAGCCTATTTTAGCTACTTGGGTTCAATAATTGTTGCCCTATATTTCATACAGCCAGGATGGTGCAGTGGTTAAAAGCAGCACTGCAGGCTATTTCTGCTGACTGCTATCTGCCATTAGCCATCCGTTCAGCAGTTCGATTCTCACTGGCTCAAGGTTGACTCAGCCTTCCATCCTTCCAAGGTCGGTAAAATGGGGGCCCAGATTGTTGGGGGCAATATGCTGACTATGTAAACTGCTTAGAGAGTGCTGTAAAGCATTGTTAAGCGGTATATAAGTCTAAATAATAATAATACAGTTAAAGGCTATAGGAATGAGAGTTTTAGTGCTATATACTGTAGATGCCTCAGGAGGAAGGTGACTTCTTGCTAAGCTCCATTAGTGTCTTCTTCTCTGCATATATTGCTTGCCATCTTGTCTACTATGGCCAGGTTCCAGCAGCTACAACAATTACTGTATTTAGGAGACCCAAACCCAAATTACATGGGTAATTTAGGATTAACATCCAAAATGATACAAATCAAGTATTCCAAGGAAAAGCAATTAAAGATTATTGAGGTATTTTAACATATTAAGTCTTATTCATTTTGTAGGGGGAAAAGCTATAACTGATAGACCAAACTGAATGGTGTTTGCTAGGTCTTTTTTCCCCCATTTTCCTCTTCAATTGCTTATCATCCCATAAACTTTTTTTCTTATTCCATGATTGCTAAATTTGTTCACGAATTTTTGGGATATTTTCCATGAACATTCCAACTCCAAAAAGAAATATTGAAGTATGCCATATCTTTGCATCTGTTTCTTCTTTAGGCAAGTCTCATTTTATGTACCATAATTGTTAAATTTATCTCTACTAATATTTGCCATTAATTTGTCCAGAAATGCCACATAATTTTGTCGAACATTTATTTAAATTATCACTTTTCAATGCCCTGATACAGAAACATGAACTTAGAAATATATTGCATTTTGGAACTTCCAGAGAGATAGCATATTTAACAATGTTTATTTTCAATGTATAAAGACAAGAACATCATTCCCATCTATCCTATTTTCTTCAATATCTTTGACTCACTTTTTTAAAATGTCAATTCAAATATGATGATCTATCTAATTTATTTTCTTGAACAGGATAAACTTTGGAAAGAAGCTTACTCTCTTCAAACAACTGCCTTGACTGCTCATTAAAGCGATTGGTGATATTGAACACTGTATGTTTATAACTTCAGGGGTGCATTTTAATTGAATTTCTATTTCAGCAATTTTGAAAATGTTTTGAATTCAACAGGTTTCCAGCTTAAAGTGCTCTGTTTAAATTCATGTCAGTTATTTTAATCTTAAATCAGGTTGAGGCTTCAAATACAAATTGATCCCAAACTTTCAGGATGTCATAACAAGCAGGCTATCAGCATAGCTTTTTAGTTCTGAATATCTTCCAAGCATTTGTAGTGAATTTGGTTCCTTTTTTTTAGAAGTTTCTAGTTGTTTTTATAAGTATCAACTCAGAAGTCAGATGTGACTCTATTGCAATTAATTTGCTTGACAATTTTTCATGTAACATTAATGTAAGCTGTACTCTGCTGTTTTCAGTTGGTTCAATGATGGATATATCTTACACTGATGCAAGACTACAACTAAACACAAATAATCCCCATCTGTTATTGTTCCCATAAACTGTGATTCATGAGCTGCTACCTTTGAAACTAGAGGCTACACCATCTAAGCTGACTTTTAGTTAGTTCACTTTTACCGTCATCTAGAAATTATCATCATAATTTGTGAGAGTGTATTTATCAAATTAAACTTTGGTGCTCACTACAATAAAATCACACACATGCACACATATAGTGCCATTGAATATATAATTTGTTCATTTAAATATTAATTATGTGAAAGTTATTAAAATGATCCAGCAGGGGGAGCAGAAGGGTAATATTTTGCTCAACTTTTCCTATTAGCAACAATTCAACATTATATAATTAAAAATAAATATTTATGTTTCTTAATCTCCATAGCATTCATTTTACCTCTTGCATATATTAATTTACTTATAAAGACATTATATCTGCCATTACTTAATTTTAAATATTGTTTGTTTTGTTGCAATTTTACCCATAATTGATACAAGAAAACGAATGCTTTCTTCTTGGATGTCATTTTTTTCAGATAGTAACAAAATGAACAGGTTGTATAATACATTCTTCCAATAAAATAAAACGAAATAGAAATTAAAAAAATGAAAATGACTGGTGCATGAATGACTTCTGATAATTACACAGCAGATACAATAAGGAAATAAAAAACAAGAATGGCTTTGGTAGTGATATTAAATGCTATTTATCTGAATAAAATCAGGCTAATAGTTTTTCTAATACAGCATTCTAGCTTCCATTAGCTATCACTCTGAAAGATGTAACTAGAATCACCTGTTCCAGTGTGCTTTAGATAATATCTGTCACTGCTTCTTATTATAGGAATTCTGTAATTTAGCATAAAGAAGAAATCCAGTGAAGCACCATGTTTTTTAGTTTTTGTTTTTATTATTTTAGATTTTATAGTTTTATTACTGTTGTGAACTATTCAGAGTTGTGCTTCAAGGTGGGTGGTCATACATTTTTAAAGTCAATAAATAAAAATAAATACATTTTATATACATATTTTATCTGAGGCACTGCATAATGTTATAAAGAATAACTGCTACTCTTCATCCTTTCTGAATATTAAATATATATATTAAAGTCAAATGTAGAAAAAGATACACTATTGAATAATACTTATGAAAAAGTCTTTATACATATTCAAGCAGTGCTTCCAACTATTCCACTGCTCTTCTAATAAGAAACCTCAAATGAAGAGAATACTTGTAGTTTGGTGTAGCCATAACAGTAATTATAGAGAAGACTAAGTGGAATAAAAGCTTACAGAGAATTATATTATATGAATGATTTATAAATATATTTCTTCCCATTGTTCTAATTCTCAAAATTGTTAATAATAACTTTAAATACAAACAGAATAAAATAATATAAAATAGCTTGAATTTAAAAATGAAAGGCATGATGAAAACAAAAACAGAATAAAATCAATATATCAATATATCTTCCATGGAGGGAAGACCTAAATGAACATGCATATATTTAGCTAATACTATGGGGGAAAACTGAAACTGTAAGTATTCTAGGAATATTTAGATGGTGCACATCTAAATATAGAATGAAGATCTGATCATTGAGAAAAATAGTCCATGAGTAACTATAAGAGTATAGTCTTTGGTTATTGATATACTGTATGTGGTATAACAGCTCAAGTTTATTAGGATTATATGGGTTATGGCCCTTTAATCACCTAACTGGTTGGTTTACAAAATGGTTGACTAGCTGAGTCATGCTGAGTCATGCTGAGTCATGCTAATTGCTTAGAACAAGGATGCTTATTACAAAAGCATGAGACTTGAGAGCACTCTCTCTCCTTCGATATTCTACGACTCTGCTTTGCTTCTGTATTTGATCCTGTG
>JANHFO010003572.1:382133-399850 GCA_032468095.1 Pareas carinatus | reverse complement strand
GGGTGCGTCTTATGGTGCAAAAAATATGGTAGTTTCTATGAGTATCACTATATGAAAATATAATTTGACTGATTTGGGACTTTTCATTGCTTTCTTTAGATGAAATAGCCAGGTATATGGAAAAAGTGATGACACTGTCCTACACTGAAAAGCCACCATATCAGGAGTTACGAGAAATATTTCTTCAAGGTCTACAAGACCTTGGTCACAAAGATGACGGCACACTGGATTTTGAAGTTTCATTGAATGGTGATGTTCCAGCAAAGCCCAAGGTATTCTTAATTCAGATCTGTATTTAATGTATCTTGTTTTCATTTGAAATAAGACTGAATGGTTTTATAAATGGGTATCACGTAGATTAAATCAAAACAGTAAAGGGAAAAAAAAATATGTGCATGCGATTTGACTGTGCCACAGGCTTGTTTAAATTTCCTATAGCTACCTGCAATCCAAGAAAATAGTTCAAGTGTGGTTGAGAGGTTTCATACATTTGTGAGGTGGTTCTTTGATTCTAATATTTTAAAATTAGGGGGGAAACTCCCCCCCTAAATCAAAAGCTGCTTTTGAAATCCCACTCAGCATAAGTATTCAGGGGGCAAAAGCACTTGCCACAAAATTCTCGTAAGCGAATGTAGAAGGGATTTTTTGAATATTTTTTTAAAAAAGCATTTGCCCTAAAACAAATATAATAGCATATAGTACATGCAATAGTACATGCAGTATCTAATTGTGTGGGTAGCCAGTTGTACTGCTGCAAATTTAATATATGTCATTCTTTTTAAAAAGACTATATATATCTCATATACTGACTGCTAATTCCTGGCCAATTTGTGTGAAAACAAGACTTGTTTTATTCATAAAGAGGGAACTCTAAGGTAAATATATTAACATAGATATTAAATGATATTTATTATTTGATATGAAATTATTTGGAATGGAAAAAATACTGTGTTACTCACTTAGCAGTTTCCCTTCTAATACTGTTTTTAATACTATAGACAGTTAGCTAATTTCGCTGAATTACTGTTCTGGCTAGTTTTGATTATAGAATTTTGATTAAAATTCCAAATTTAAAGAAATGTTCATAAATCTTCCTCAGCATTGATAATCTTTGAGAAAGAAAAATTCTAATATACACTTCATGGAATCATCTGCGCTTTAATTAATTGAACAATTAATTTATTAACGACTCAGTTCTATTCTCTCTTTGCTGGTTTCCACTGGTTTGTGAGAACTCAGCTGAAACTTATTTATTTATTATGATAATTTAGCAGGAAAAATACACACCCATTACTTACCTGTAGAATTCTATTTAAATGTATAGGGAACTAAGGTCCCCATCCCAGTCAACCAGGAAGCTTACTATTAAATACAAAATGAGACTTTGGTGGCAGTATATTTCATGACAAGAGCAGCAATATCAAGTAGACACTTCCTTCAGTAACTAGCTCTTATGCTGTAGATAAAAGAAGGATTTTTTTTTATAAGTCATATATATCTTTCAAGAATTTGGTCCCAAGTTATGAAGAACTTTAACATTCAAAGGCTGCACTTTAGATGCAGACTGAAAATAAAATAGGAAATTATCGAAGTACATATGTAAAGTAAAGGAAACCCCTGTTTTCGCTAATGACTACTCAGTTATTTTTCAATTATTGCTTAATTCAAGTCATATTCAAGACCAGGACCATAAATAGAAACATTGTAGGGTCCCACCATAGGATTTACAGGGAATGGGTTACTGAAACTAGGCTAATTGTCAAGGCAGCATTGCTTCTAATATAGCCATTTCCAGTAAGAACATAGACGAAAGAGCTGAATGTCTCCACTTGAAGATGCCCTTCAAATGTATGGGTAGTCCTTGACTTATGACCACAATTGTGAGCGGGGTTTCTGTCACGGTTATGTGCTCATAAAGCATGGCATCATGTGACTGTAACAGCAAGCCAGGCATTCCTCATTGCTGTTGTTAATCGAATTCTACCAGTCATTTTGTGAGGATCCACCCCAATCCAAACCTTGAGATTCTGGGGCTGCTAGTCACATTGCGGCTCTGGGGGCTTCTTCATGTGCTCCAGCTCTGGAACTGCAAGAAGCCCCTGAGCTGCAGTGTGAAGGCCAGTCCCAATCATGGTCACCTTTGCTGCCTTGGGTTCTGAGGCCCCTGTTGCTCTGTGCTCCACTGCCCATCTTTACCAACTTTTTGCTTTTGCTGCTGGCAAAGTATTCCCAGCCTTGACCCTTTATGAGGCAACTGCTGGCCACATAACATCATCCCATCCTCCCCAATTCCCACCAAGGAAACCACCAAGAGCAACTTGGAGAACAAAGCTATTGGGATTAAGATGGCAAAGGTCAGCCAGGGCAGCAGAGACTGTAGAATGAAGATTGCAGCTGCATAATACAGGGGGCAAAGGGGCAGAGATGAGGGGGAGATAGGCAGGCGAGGAAGTTGAAGCATCCCTTTATTAAGTATGGTAGACTGCCAAGTACCTAAATTTTTATCATGTGACCATGGTGGCACTGCAACAGCCATAACTGAGGACCAGTTGTAAGTCTCTTTGTTCAGCACTGCTATAATTTTGAACATTCATTGAACAAATGGTCCTAAATTGAGGACTACTGTTTGTAGTTATTACAAAGCAAGGAGTGAGCCTAATGGAATTGTAACTCTTCAGTCAAATGAATAGAATGTGTTTCTGATGAAAAGTTGATTTACAAAGGAGTTAACTGGAAACATGAATCCTTTTAATCATTCCAAGGAACTTGCAGCCTGCTTCCTATTCTTACTTTACATTTTGGCTTTCTGTATTTTTGATTAGCACGTGAAATAAAAAAGAAAGAAAGAAATGATTGTCTGAATATAGTTCCAAGGTCTAACTTGATAGATTTTATGTACTGAGGTTTTCATTTCTACTGTGTCAGTTTAACTGTGCTTTGTAGAAGAAAAATCCTAAAAGCTTTTATTTAGTTTATAATTTGAAAAGAGGCTCTGTTAATAAAAAATAGAGTAGAATCCTTTAGAGTAAGTTCCTAATGCATAAAATGTAACTCTCTTTACAATGATGCTGCATTGGTAAAAGCTTGCCTTATTTGTCATAAATGCTCATTTTCAAATGAGGCAGGCTACTGCAAAGGCAGATAGAAAGAACTGATAAACCTTGTAGCACTTCATTAGAAAGAATTATTTTGATTGTTCTGATGATTCCAAGGATTTGCTCCTTAAATCTGTTGTGATCCCATAAAGACTTGCATAGCAATTCTTTGATTTGCTCACACATTTTTTCTCACTTGAACATATGTCTCTTCCCTTCTGTTTTTGGAGAAGATATTATATACATTGTGTGTGTGTGTGTGTGTGTTCGTAGATTTGCACGGGTCACCAAGATATTCTCTATCCTACAGGGGAAAAGACACGAACGCACCTAGACCTACATATATATACATATCTGTACCCGTGAAAATCTATCTTCACTACACAAACGATTCAGGAGAACACAGCACAAGACCCAGGACTCCACATTAAAAGAACTCACAAGGTCACCCTCAAACAACCCATAACTCAAGTCGTTAAAACACAGGAGACTAATGGAAAAACAATCACTACACAAACAACCCAGGACATCACAACACAAGAGCCCATTATACCAACATCAACTCCAGCAACCAATCAAAAAATAACAACCAAGCCAACCAGCCCAGCACACCAAACCCTCCCACCAATATTTACAGATAAAAGGCAACTCTGATCACATTTTGCTCAGACTAGCAAGAAGCCAAAAGCACCAGCCTGAAGATGGCAAGTGAGATATTGCTGAAATGTCGCCAAGAGACTTTCCACTCTACACGGGAAAAGACCCGAACACACCTGGACCTACACACACACACAGACACACACACAGACACACACACACACACACACACACACACAAGCTTCTGATACCCATACTCTGCTACGGGGAGAGAAGGCAAAATGGGAAGAGTTAAGGCAGTCGGGGAAGCAGCAACGTTGGAGAAGCTCCTCCCCTTTCCATGCAATTATTCCTGGAGGTTGCAAAAAAGATACCTTTTGCACCCTTGGAAAACAGGGATAAATGAGAGAGCATCGTCCTGGTTTAAAAAATTGAGGGGGGGGGAAGGACACAGATCACCTGCCCTTGACAGCAGCACCCACTCCTGGAAGGTGACGGTGAGACAGCTGCTTGAACAGTGGGAGTGGGAGGTCCCTCTAAGAAGCAGCCATCGACTGCAGCACTTTGCTGGGCACCGCGCTCGCTTCGCAGGAGAGAAGGATTCAACAGGCCCCGCCTCTTTGGAATGTGCCAGCGACATGACACACATCCAGAGGGGCAAGGTTTGCGTGATGATGATGCATCTGCCATTTTGCTTTTTTTTGACCCCACCCCGGGCACGCCACGTTGCGGCTCCTTTGTCCAACTCAGGAACCCCCCCCCCACTAGACCTCCTGGGTGGTCGCGTTCACAAGTGCACGTGGATCTTGGGGGCGGCGAGTGATTCGGGTCGAGAGTTTATTTGGTGGACCACTGCAGCCAACTGTTCACTCTGAGAGCACTGCCGCTGTTTGTTCAGTGGCAGTCGCCTCCTTGCCCTCCTTAGTCAAGCAGAGAGACACGCACATGCCTCCTCCGCCTCCCTCACCCTGGTTTACTCCCCTACCCTGCTGCTCCTTGCCCCGCCATGAGTTTGTCCACTACTGGCGAAACTGTTCTTGCACTGCTGCTACTGCTTCTAAATTCAAAATCAAACAGGCTGCGAAAGCCCTCCAATCAGGAGAAAGGTAACAAACAATATTTTGTCTAATCACAACCTCCAGAATTAAAAAAAAATGAAATAACTTGCGTAAAAATTAATTTTAAAAATTGTTTCTTAGTGAGCGCCTAGATGCCAAGACGAACAGATTGCCATATTCCTTAGCCCTCAGACAAGTATAAGATGAACTACCTTTCCCCCCCAAAATGAGCTCTATAGAACATTATGTTTTTAGCTGGTATACAGCTGCAGTTCTATACATAGCTGCTAGAGAACAAACTTCAGTCATAACATATTTTTGATTATGCATAGGATTGCACAATACATTTTTCAGTTTCAATATTGACTGGGAATCGATTCCAAGTTGAAACTCTAAACTGCATTCTGTTGGGGATATATGATGCCATATCATAATGGCTAGTAAATTGAGAAATAGTAGAAACAGTTGCTGCCCAGCTAATTGAAATTGGTTACAGAGGGAGTTATTCATCTTCTCTATTGTGCATTTTAAGTGATTCTGGTCCTGGGATTTATTAATGAGAGAGCATTCCCTAGTAGGCTTAAATGTAATTCACTTTCTTATGAAATGGATGATGTTACCGTAACATTTACGTTCGTTCAGTTAACTTCTGCCAAAAGAGAAGTTTCTTTCATTTTCATGCAGTGAAAACATTCATTATTGAGCTTGTAAACTACTCAAGTCGTGGAATATGCTTGGTGATGAGCCCATTGATGACATTTGATAACAGCTAGAAAACATTTGAACTGAAATAAATATGAATTAGTAATTCATAGCTCGCTGTGCACTCTACGTTAGACTTGAGTGTTGCCTCTAACAGACAAACGATACCTGATTTTTCTTGCTATCTATCTGGCCTGGATCAAGATTAAGAATGTGCCTTTCACTGTAAAGCTGGAAATCTATTTCTCTGTGTGGAAAGTATTAAGCAGCTGCTTTCACAATTTGTCTCTTAAAAAAGCACAGCTGTATTCCATTTAGCCAGGAAGAATACATTTATATATCCTGTATGTAAAAGTAATACAGTGGTGAAATATTCCTTCTTAATTTTGGTCAGAACGAGCAAAGGTGTCTGTGTTTATTCCTGCCTAATGCATCACAAATCTGCTGACATGCTAACCTTGGAGTTTGGGTTGGTGTTAATCAGGCCTATGCACCGGCAAGAAAGATGCACCTATTGCACTCCATCAGTGCCATTTGCATATGGAAGTTCTCCCAGGGGAGCTGCCCTATGCCAGCTGAGGGTTACCTGCCCACTGCAGTTATTGTATGTAATTATCGAACCAATCTGTTCAGCCCAGCAGGGTTTAGATGGTAATCATGAAGCAACACTTTGGAAAGATGTAATGCACTCTCCCCTTTTCTCATCGGCTATATATTCTTGTAACCTCTTCAGTTATTTCACTAGGGAAGTACTTTGATCAAACTTACCAAAATAGCAAGTGGAAGTTTAGTAGTAATTTTTATGCTTATAGGTAAGGGCATTGAAAAAACATTTTGGCTTAACATTTATAGTAAAACGGAAAATATACATACAGTTCCAGTTTCTTTGAAGTATATGGTCATCTCTGCACCATTTACTAGGAGTCTAACCTGATGCATTTCTGGTTGAGAAGCAGTTCTTGCTGTGGAGGGTAAGGGAATAACAATAACATTTTAACCAAATAAGTCTGAAAGCTTTTAGAAATCTCTTCTACAATAAGAAATGAATTCCAGAAAGAGTCGGTATTTATTTTATATTCTTTTCTAATTGGAATGCTTCCAAACTATTAAAAACCAGTATGTGTTTTGTTTAAATGTGAGTAATTTAGATTACTATAGATTGCTATAACTGGATCTTGGAGGTTAAGGAAATTCAACTTTGGGGGTTCACTGACTGTATCTTAAATAATAAATGAATCCGGTTTCTGTGATTTTTACCTGACCTATAATTCTACACTAATTCTATAGTAATCTGCATTCTTTGCAAAATAATTTCAAAATAATACTGGAATTTTGTGTATTTTCATTGTTTTACTATATTTCACAAACTTTAAAGTATGAAATATGGTGAATACCTAAATTCCTACAGAAATGTGCCTGAATTTCTTAGGCAACTTAGCATAGTATCTTCAGTTTGTACAAGACAAGAGTCCCTCCAATCACTTAAAATAAATTTCAAATAAAATAAATTTCAAAATAAAAAGGAGATACTTAGGAAGCACAAGAAGCAATTTTTTATGCATAAGATATATTGTTGTATGGAAGACCCACACTCAATATGCTGTTGTAATTGTACCTGATTACTATAAACAGCACTCTTGCTGAATAGACTAAAATAGGTTCGTGCAGAAACCTGTACAAAATAAGATATTGAAAATCATGGCATGATTCCTAAGATAGCATGTTTCTTCTGTTAAAAGCTTTTTGAGCTAATTACTCAGAGGATATGAAACCTTGATAGAGAAATATGACTAGCAATTTTATCTATGGCATTATCATTTGTTTATCTCGCCTGTGTGCATTTTTTTCTGTTTCGATTTGGACGATAGACAAAAAGAAAATTAGTTGCTGCATCAGGGACAGCTACTGCTGATGAGGACAATGCCGAAATAGCTGTTGACGGTGTGAAAAATACCAAAAGAAGAAAACCTGCGTCACCGAGTAAGTAAAACATTCTTATTAGTATTTGTCACTGATCTGTTGCTGTGGAAAAATTCAAAGATGTTTACATTCTATAATAAATGTAAATATTTTATTGGGCAACATGGAAAAAGAAAGATTGTCCGCTATCTGCCAGTAGCAAATATGAAATATATTTATTGCTCATCATATGAAACTGATGACAGTTAGTTGATGAAAGTTGTTGACTGTGGCTCCCTACCCCTTTTTCCCACCATTTATTTTCCTCTCTGTTTTCATTTTTATCCTCACCTATCTTGTCCAATTCACTGTCAGGAAGTGCTGACTCCCCACGACCAATTCATCACAGCAGGTTGCAGCCAGAGGCTAGCAGCAGCAGCAACAGCAGCAGTCATTTGCAACAGTGAGTGCAGTTACTTTAAGAAAAGGGAGTTATGCAGATAGACTATAAAATCTTGGTAGTATTTTGGCATAATCTGTAGTTTATGACCAGCAGATGCACATCAGCAGGACTACTGAAAGGAAGGCTTGCCAGTTCTTTTAGCAGGAAATGCCAGGAATTAGTTTGGACCTCACGCATTTGCTGCCTGTGAGTTATAGCCCATCTCTAAAAGGCTCTGTGGCAGATGGTATCGTTTCCAAGTTAGGACTGTGCAAAGCATCAAAGGATTGCTTCGCTTCGAAAGAAACCTCAATCAAGGCGCACTTTTGAGGCAGTTCTGTGAAATGTAGTGGCACCAGGTATACATCAAAACAACCACTTCAAAGGCCTGCAACAGTTTTCATGCCCAGAAGATACTTGGATTGGTGTTTCCAGCCCACCTCAATATTTCTATTAAAAATGTTGAAGCAGTGTGTCCCGCTTTCTTGAGTTAAAGCCTTGTCTTCAATTATATTGGTTTATTTTTTTCTGAGTCGGTTCCACAAAATGAAGCTGTATTGCTTTGGACAGCAAATATTATTGGCATTCTTATTTTTTGTTTTAAACATTTAGAGCCAACCTATTATTCAGAGCATCTTGCAGTAAGTTACAATCTAAGAAAGCAAGGGGAAATAGTATACCAAGTTAAATAACTACAGCCAAGTTAAGACACAGGCACAACAACCAAGACAAAAATACAGCTAAAGGTCAGCAAGCATAAACAGGCTGTGACAGTAACACCAGCTCATTGAAAGACAGAAAATGTCAGCACAAACCTGGCCTCAGGGGAAGGACACTACATACTTGCAAGGACATATTACTATGGCTCCTCTAGGTCTTAACATTTGAGCATTTAAATACTGGGAGATAGGCTATTTTGTGTATCAGTGCTTGGCACTTAAAGCAGTGGTCCCCAACCTTTCCGGCTTTGTGGGCTGCCAGTGGCATCGGTGGTGAAAAAGAGGGGATGGTTCTGTGCAAGCACAAATGCTTGCCGCTCGCACAAGTGGAACTGTGTTTTTTCCTACCACTTGTGCAGCTTCTGAATGGGTCGCAGCCCGCTACCAGGCTGCAGCCTGGGTGGTTGGGGACCCCTGACTTAAAGGAATTGAATATCATTACAAGTTCTGTTCACTAAACAACTATTTACTAACCACTGAATGATTGGTGTATAAGGCCAGTCCCTAAGGTTTTGGCTGTTGTAGTACTCTTCCTCCCTCCACCACCAGCCCTGTGGTCATATGATCAAAATGTGAGTGCTTGGCAGCCCATCTGCAGTTACAACTGCAGAGGTACTCCCCTCACCCACCCTGTCTCCCCATTTTGACCCTTTTGATCACCTGGCACAACGCTGGTTCTGCCAACCCTGCCGGCAGACGTTCTGTCCCTGCCACCCTAGCTGACCTTTGCTGTGTTTTTCTTCCTGCTGCTGATGCATCCAGCCTGCCCCTGGCCCTATCACTGCCATCGTTGCCTACATTCCACCTAATTGTTAGGCAGGACTCTACCCCATTCAAGCCATTTCCAGTGTGATCTCTCTCAACCCTCAGCCTCAGCAAGATAAGGAACTGCCTTTTCTCCAACTTTACTGCATCTGAACCGTTCCACCAAACTGGCTCTTGTATTAGGCAGGTAGTGCAGTTATTTTAGGTTCAGCGTTATATAATCTCTGAAGTATGACCCACCTGTGTTCTGCACCAGTATAGCAAAGCTGCATACATGCTTTTTCAGGGAGAGTGCAACCTTATTCAGAGTCCGAGAGCCCTGGTCAGTTCACAAGGCCTCACTCTTAAGATAATCTTCAGTTTATTGACCATTAGCTGGCTCAAAAGGGTATTCAGCACCTGCATTGTTTCACTTTGATTGGGTGTTAACATACTAGTGGCACTTATCCCCAGACTCCAATGAACTCAATGAGTTGTTGCATAAAAATGTTGAACAACAAGAATGTTGGAATGGATCCCTGTGGAATCTCACAGTTCAGCAGCCATGAGTCGGAGCAGAAACGCCTGAAAGCCATCCTCTAAAGTTGATCATAGATATGGGTGAATCAGTGAAGAAAAGTGCCTTCAACTCCAGTCCTAGAGTCAGGTTAGCAGTCAAATCCACCATATTTGTGTAGTAGGGTTATAATTCTAAAATACTTTTAGATGCAAGTCTTCTTTAGAAGAAGTTACACCATTGTTTCCTTCAACAGGGAGATTTCCCCTGGTGTAATGAGAAATTTATCACACACTAGATACCATCCCATCAGTCCTCCATTGCTTGATCTTAATAGTTAATCTTGGACAATATATTGTCACGGTATTATATCCTCAAAACCCACATAAGGAATAACTGTCTAACGGTTTAGTCACAAGCATATAAGGAAACTGCAGAGACCTCCCTCTCTTAGCTACAATTAAAATGTATGTTTTTCTGTATTTATCCAACATTAATAACATATTGAAAACTTGACGCTTCTGACTAGATGCAAAGTTCACTTAAGGATAGAGAGCTAAACTGAAGTATTTCAACATTGCTTCAAGATAAATTATATTTTTTTCAGTAAGTGTATCTTCCTCTCAATTTCAAGGCTGGTAGTTTATGTGAATGCATGGGAAGCACACATTTGTTGTTGTGGCTATAGACAAATGTTCCCTATCCTTCCATTTGGGTAATCAAACTGAAAGCACAGCTGTTTACTTCATTTTCCACATCAGTTGCTGGAGTAAGACTTAAAACTTGAGTACAAACAACGTAAGTCAGAATAAGCAACTACCCTATTGCCTCTGCCTTCAAAAATCATTTTTTCCTTCTTGACAGTTTTTTTGTCCCTTCAGGAAATTTGTTTTGCTGGAACCAGAGAAAGTTGGCTAGGTATTTACTGTCAGTGGGTTGCCAGTTCCTTGTTCCAATCAAATATTCAAATCAATTCAATATGTTTGTTTTGATCACCAGTCGTACCACATAAGCTAAAACCAACATAAAAGTATCCATATATTAATAAAACACATTATAATGTGCAAAAATCA
The DNA here is from genome assembly GCA_032468095.1 of Pareas carinatus. Classification (NCBI taxonomy): domain Eukaryota; kingdom Metazoa; phylum Chordata; class Lepidosauria; order Squamata; family Pareidae; genus Pareas; species Pareas carinatus. The sequence goes on along the minus strand of JANHFO010003572.1, from coordinate 389,004 downwards.
GTAGCAGTATTAAAACCTTTGTTAATATAGCAGATAAAATGGAGAAATGTTGGGAACTTTTAATAGCCTGTACAAAGCTTGCCAGCCTACATAGTAATAGCTCCTTGTCTAAATTAATGAAATATTCAATTTGATGTGACTCAGACCAAAATGATTTTTCTCTCAAGAAGGCTCCACAAATTTTCTGCATGCTGAAGCAGAAATACTATAGTACAATAAATATTGTGTAAAATCTGTAATTTCCTTGGACCGTGAGCAGAAGCACATATTATATGGTATATTAAGAAATGGGCCCTCTCTAATTGATGACACCAATTGCTGAGTGCCTCTCAAGAGGATGGTATTGTAACACATCCTAGATAATGTTTGCGTTCAGTTTTAGTTTTATTAAGTGTATACCCATATGCAGTTTTGTTTTGTAATAGTTTAAACAAATTTCTTTAGGGAAGGACTTAATAAAACTCTGTTAAAATTTTAATTTGTATTGCTTATATTTAAAAATAATTCTGGAGAAAAACCAAGGGTATAATATATGTGATTGGATAACAATAAACCAATTGGTACAAGAAGGAATGGAGAAATGCATGTGCTCTAATCAAATATAGTTTGTGAAGGTAGGAAAACGATTATTAATATCCTGGATTTGATGTGGATTGTAAAGCATTAGTAAGTAAAAAATATTTGATTAAATTCAGAATTTCTGTGAACTGTCTTTTTAATAATGAAATTACCTTTTTCATAATAACTATAGAGATTGGAGCCACCAAACCCAAATTGCCGAAGATGTCGCCCAAATTACAGAAGATCTCTCCCAAAACCAAGACCAACTTGAAACCAAGGAAGAGAGTTCAGAAGTTAAAAAACCCAGAATAATATGAGCTGCTTACTTGCACCGAGTAATGGATTCTTGTTTTTTTTTTCCCTTTTAATTTTACCTTATTGCATTAGCACTTGGCTTTTTCCTCTTTTGTATCTGTTTAAACATACATCTAAACTTGCAATATAGTGCTTGCTTGAAAAAGTAAAGTTTTTAAATCTTATCTGTAGAATGTACAGTTTAGTATGATTTACAAAAATTTCAGAGTATTTTGGCATTTCTTTGCACATTCTTGCATTCAGTTACTTTGTATAAACTTGAATAAAAAGGAAACAATGTCTGATTAAAATAAATCTTGAAAATTTAATTATAGGTTATTGGTCGCATATGTGTGTAACCACAGTCTGGCTCAAACCTATACTTAAAATTTTATTGTCTTAAAAAAAATAATAAAAGGCAACAACCAGATTTAAAAAAAGCAACTGGAGGCAAATGAGCAGAAAGAACGTATTGTTAGTTCAAAGATACATATTTTGATTTAATTGGAATAGAATACCAATTTTCCCAGTGTTTCCTTGAAAATGTGAGATTTGAGCAGTCGGTTGGTAGAAGAGAAATACTGTAGTTGCACAAAGGTCCTGGTAGGTACTTCCAAACATGGATTAAAGGTAAAGGTTCCACCCGCACATGTGTGCTAGTCAAGTGGACTCTAGGGGCGGTGCTCATCTCTGTTTCAAAGCTGAAGTGCCAGTGCTGTCCGAAGACTTCCCCATGGTCGTGGCTGGCATGACTAGAAACCTAAGGCGCACAGAGTGCCGTTAGCTTCCCCACCGAAGTGGTCCCTATTTTTCTACTTGCATTTTTACATGTTTTCGAACTGCTTGGTTGGCGGAAGCTGGGGCGAGTAACAGGAGCTCACTCCGTTATGCGATGCTAGGGATTCGAACTGCTGACCTTCTGATCAACAAGCTCAGCATCTTATCCGCTGAGCCACTGCGCTCCCTAAACATGGATTAGCAGGGGATAAATCTCAAAGAACAGAAGACCATTGGGTGAGAAAATACATTACAACTGGATGAATGGAAATCGTAAGAAAGGGAATGTTGGGATAGAAGATAGATGCAGACAGGGAATAGGTTTTTATTTTGAAGATAAATACCAGGAAGCTTATCTATCCATGGAGAAGCTTCAAGAACAAACAAATATGTTTCCTAGGTACTCTGATGCTTTAAAGAAGCAATCAGGAAATGTGAAAGGCATTTGACAACATTAAAAATATTGCAATAACCTACGTTTTTTGAGGTGGGATGGAGAAGGGGTGGCAGCTCTGGGGAGTCCTGATTTGAATGCAAAGTCCCTTACACAAAGAGAGTAAGCTTTCCTGATAGCCTGCATTTACTGCTCTTGATGACTCCAGTTGTGTGTAAATATTAGAAAACAGCAGGATCCTGCATTCCAAGAATTACTTGAGCACTGCCATGAAGACGAGAGTCCTTACCGGTATTGTAGTCGTATTCCCAAGCTCTCCTGCTGTTTCTAATCTGTGCACGCAGCCATGAAAAAACCTGACTGACATTTACAGGCACAGCAGGGAGACACTTGAGTCAAGGAATATTAAAGACAACGCCACATAACTTGGGATTCTCCCCCCCCCCCCTTGTCATTTTTCATAGTGGTCACCATACATAAGAAATTTTCACGGGAGAGCTAGTTTGCTCTTCAACTGATGGTGTAATGAGAGTATTGATAATGAATCGTTCACCAGTTCTTTTAGTGGCAGACATTCAGCAGATCCTTGTTTACTTTCCTCCCCTCTAATCTAAAATATCTGCAGGGAGAATCCAATTTAATTATAAGCATAGTTTAGTTTCATTTTTTTTAAAACCACGTGCAAACCTGCTTTCTTTATAATTGTATTTTCTTAATTTGTATTGATTCTTAATGATTATTAAAATAGTGAGATAAATAGAACCATATGCCATCATACAAACAGTAATTTTGCATATATACACACATCACACACCCACACAGTTGGGTGTTTGTGTACATATATTCATATTCAATTTATGCTTTTCTCTAAGCTACGCTAAAGTTCAAGTTTGAGCTGTCAGATTTGACATGCCATAACACCATTAATACAGTTAGAATTGGAGGGTGGGGGATGAGGGAGAAGGTTGTGTATTGTCTGGTTGACTTCTCAGTTAAGTTTTATCTCCTCTTAAGAATAAGACTAGACAGACTGTCATTTGCTATTACTTACTCTGCTTAGCATTATCACCAGAGCTTACTCTCTCTTCCTCTTATTTTTTGTAATTAGCTAAGTTGGCTCTTAAATTTTAATAGCCAATTGAAGCTACGTTTTAGCCAAGTTCTATATCTAAATTGTATCCAGTCCATTAAGAAAGTTGGTTAAAAGGCAATTAAAGCAAAAAGCCAATATATGGTAGTTAGCAGTTATGTTTGCAACACTAGCAATGGCAGCCTTCATTGGTGTTTTCAAAAAGAATGTGTTCCATGTTGCTTTGAAAATGTTCAAAGAATTACCAAACCAGGGCTGCAATTTTATCTATGTTCGTTTGGGGAAAAGCCACTTCGAATATAAAATTACATGTTAGCTTAGGATATCCAATAACTACATGAGATCTTAGCTAAAACCAAGGTATTTCCTCTAGTTTATGCAATCAAAATTATTAGCAAAAACATCCAAAGCACCTTTTGGTGGAATTGTAATCTTGCAGTGATTAGTTTATAACTTTTCTTGCCATTTTAAGGTGAGAAGGGAAACCTATAATGTGGGTAGTGAATACAATGTCTAATTGAAGGCTTTAGTTTCACACATAAACCTTGCCATTATCTTTCTGTTTGGATTTAGTTTAGTGAGAAATAAAGCTGAACTATGTATGGAGTTGTTCCACACATGGATCTCTTAAGATTGTTGTTCTGAAACTTAATTCTTTTAAAAGAAGAGGAAGTGGATCCTTTATCTCTCTGAATGTCAAGTCCAATTATTCCAAGCCAACAGAGCAAAGTCAAGCAATATCTGAAGGACTAAAATATATGAAATATTTCTGACCGATGGCTCATTACAAGAGGTTCACTAAGAATGCATTACTAATTCAATTGTGTTTGCTAGTACAATTACAGTAACACTGGAAAAGCTTAACAGGGCCTGTATGTGCACTTTCCCCCTTAAAACTATGACTATGATGCTGCTTCCCATCAACTTAAAATTTAAGTGAATATGTGATTCACTGTTTTATTCCTGGAATGTTGGAAATCTCCACATTGCGTACTGCACATGCCCAAATTACATCACATGTTCCCATCACTTTGAAATTGCACCAGTAAAAATGCACTTTGTAAAGTAGGTCACATAAGTCAACAACTGAATTTAAATCATTGCAGACAGACTGGCAAATGACAAAGCTGCAATTAACAAATTTTCCATAGCATTGCTTGCCTGCTGCTGGTGGTAAGATGAGCGTTATTTGAAATAGGCAATATTCTGGCCTGATGTTAACATATTGCTTTGTTGCTCCTTGTGCCACCGATTGTGAAGTGCCTGGAATTGTTTGGGAATGCCTATTCCTGATAGCTTTAAATTCTGCAATCAAGCTTTAAACTGCAATTGGCTTCAAGTGTGATATACTGATAGGAGTAATTCCCTGATCTGCCAATAGATGCATCTGAAAAACTCCAGGGACTTCTCATTTGAATTAAAACTTCAGCTAGAGTTCATAGGTGATATGTGAGAGGACTGTGCAAAAAGAATCTTAAAGCATCGGCACTGCAAATCTGAAATAGTTGTCCCGAACCATCATTTTAAAATCTGGTGCCCTCCAGGTAATTGGAAATACAAATTCTACAATTTCCAATCACTAGCCAGCAGCTATACTGGCTAAGACTACTGGCAGATGGATCATCTTAAATATCTGTAGGAAAATATGTTCACTCTTGCATGATAGACAGCAGTTGAATCAAAGGATAGGGACTGGGTAAACTGAAGGACGATAATTATTCAGTTATTCTTTATTGGGTACCTTATGTAAAAATGAGAACCTCATAGCCTTTTAAATGTTACTGAATAAAAACTCCCAATAGCATCAGCTGAATGGCCAATGCTGAGGAACAATATAGCAGCTTAAACATAGATCTATGCTGACAAGTGTTCTTAAAGGCATGCACACCTTCACAGTCAAGGCAAGGAGAGTCTAATCTTGGAGTGTGGATGGGATGATCCATGCTCTTCTTTGGGCTCCCTCAGGTTTGAAATCTACCACTTTAGTGTTGGAAAGGATTGACGGCAAAAAGAAAATGGAATGGCAGAGGATGAGCCGGTTAGATAATGTCATCAACGCAATGAACCTGAATTTGAGCAAACTGGGAGACAGTTGAGGATGAGTGGGATGGTGTGCTATGGTCCATGGGGTTGGAAAGAGTCGGACACAATTTAGCAACTGAATAACAACAAACCTTTTTAGAGATGTCTGCAAGGAGTTCTTTGTATAAACCATTTTCTCATACCTTGATTAAATTATGACTTTCTGATTTAAGCTTCTGATTTTGAGGAGGGAAGGTAAGGGGGAAAGAGTTTCCCTGAATCCTAAACATTTTTATAAATGCAAAGCTCTAACGATTTGGGATTGGTCGGTTGGTTTTAGTTTTGCAAGACTTAATAGCTTAATTCTAGGCATATTCTATGGGAAACACTTAAGTCCCATTGAATTAAATAGAAATTACTCTCAGTTCAGTGCACAGAAAGTTGCACACCAATGACCACATTTAGTCCAGCCCCATTCTAGTCCTTTGGAGTGCAGGTTAATGTAACTTGTGATATTTTGAATATAAAAACTGCCTCGGTTCTGAGCCATTCTGGAAGGTCTGGAAGATTGCATGCTGGGAAATGTTGCTTTAGAGACTTTGAGGTGCCACCTTGCAATTCAAACAACCAATTTTTAGTATTCCCTTCATAATAGAAAAAAGTGTGTGTGTGTAGATGTTTGGAAATATTGATTTACTACAAATAGGAACCAAAGAAAACTATTTCTTGTGTGTGTGTGTGCGTGCACGCACATGTGCACGTACATGTGTACACACGTTATAAAATATAAATTCATGTTTAAATGGAAATGGAAATTGCCACACTATGATATACCTGGACAGAAAAATACGTTGTTATGTTTCTACACTTTCAGCCATTTGGTTTATTCTTCAATATGATCATGATTCAGTAAGTTCATTTGTTTGGGCAAAAAGAAAATAAAAACATCAAGATGTATTACAAAGAATATAAACTATAACCAACCATATTGAGCATAATAGCAGGTAAAGGCACAATGGTCTCTAGTTGTTTATACAAGTTAGGTTTCAAATGGAAAGTGCTTTGTTCATAATGCTAATAAAAGAGCTGTGTTTCATTTTCTTTCTTTTTGAGAAATAAATATTATGCTACATTTCTTCAAATTGCAGGGAAAAATTAGATTGCTGGCAAATAGCTTCCACTAGATGCAGCTGGAAAGGGAACAGCCAATACCCTCCGTTTCTAGATCTATCAACATTGAACGTAACCTCTGCAAGTGTATATTCATTCGGTGCTGCTGGGCAGGAGGTAATCAAGCCGAATAATTGCTATGCATGGCAAAGTGTTCCATCTTTACCTTTTCATTGCTTTTCATGGCAGAGGAGGATAATGAAGTCGACCTGGTTGTCATTGGCCTGTCTTTTATTATGTGCTTTTCTCTCTCTTAATCTTAAATATTATTTCGTATGAAAACATTCTGCGTTTTGGTGCAGAAGCAACTGCCGATGCACATCATACAAATCTGCAAGGTTCAAGAGATTCCGGTACAAGGCCAACAAGAGTTTTAGATAACTACTAAATAACCTCTGCCCCGCTGGGTCATCATTTCGGAGATATTTCCTTGCCTAAACAAAGAAGCACAATCACAACGGGTGGGAAGAAAGCAGTGGAAATGGGAGTAATTTCTGACTTCCTGCCATCTCTCCTTCCTTCCTTCCTTCCTTCCTTCCTTCCTTCCTTCCTTCCTTCCTTCC
>JANHFO010003572.1:347177-363138 GCA_032468095.1 Pareas carinatus | reverse complement strand
GGAGCAACCATACCTGAATAAAGACTTGCATCCAGCTAGTGCCTTGCTTCGTTCCTTGCTGCACCCACACTACAAAGCCTCCTTCAACCTGGCATTCTTCAGCTATTTCAGGACTTCAAATGCTATTCTGGATAATAGAACTGTGAAAGCCTGAAAATAACAGGATTCCTAAGGGTTGGAAGTACTAAACATAGCACTGGGGATGGGTCTGGTGTATATCCTCATATCTTCTATTGCACTTAAAAAATAACTTATTTGAGCTTGTATCAGGATCTTCAGATGCAGAGAGAAGATTTGCTTGCTTTCATTAAAAGACAAAAATTTGAATTATAAGGAAGAGCAAATGTTGCTTCTCAATGACAGAGCTGGCACACTAAGGCATTTTTTTAGATCAAAGATCTAACTATGCTATAATTCTTTTTAAATAGTAAGCTGGGTTCACAAAATACGGTCTCTGTCTCATCTACAGGCAAGTCTTCAACTTATGAGCACAACTGAGTCCAAAATTTGCATTGTTAAGCAAGGCAAAAGTTGTTAAGTGAATCACTGCAGTTGTTAAATTAGTAACATGGCTGCTAAGTGAATCTTGCTTCCTCGTTGACTTGGCTTGTCAGAAGGTCACAAAAGGGGATCACATGATCCTGGGACATCATAAATACATGCCAGTTGTCAAGTGTCCAATTTTTGATCATGTGTTCATAGGGATGCTGCAACAAGCGTAAGTGTGGAAAACGGTCATAAGTCACTTTTTTCAGTACCGTTGTAACTTTAAATGGTTACTAAATGAATGGTTGTAAGTTGAGGACTACCTACGTTTTGCTGATTGGCATTCTGAACTTCTATCCCACAGTCTGCCTCTGATGGGACCACTGTGGGAGAACAGATTGTTATTCTACCCTGGATCTTACAGACCAGAATCCCTCCAGAGCTGGACCAGCAGATTTCATTGCCTGAGGTGAAACTGTTAATAGTATCAGAATGTCTTATACTAAAAGCTGCTAGTACCCGAGGGAAAGAAAAATTTCCCATGCAATTTCCTCTTGCTCTATTTGTATTAAAAAAAATAACACAAATAAATAATACTGATTACATAAACAATATTTTTTCTACCATCACTATCACCTTTAAGATGAAGGTCAGCCCCAATGATGCGTACTAATCATTTCTCTAAAATCTGAGGGAAGGCAACGATGTTTCTCTAAAATCTGAGGGAAGGCAACAGTGTTTCTCTCAAATCTGAGGGAAGGCAACGATGTTTCTCTCAAATATGAGGGAAGGCAACGATGTTTCTCTCAAATCTGAGGGAAGACAACGATGTTTCTCTCAAATCTGAGGGAAGGCAGCGATGTTGCTTTTGCCATTCCTTTCATGTGTGCTGCGGTTTGACTGTAATTTCTATGCATTTGTGTACATTCAAGGTGGTCTATAATATAAAACTTCAAAACAGTTACAACAATGAGAGGCAAACTTTTAGACAAATGACTAGAAAGCACTATTAAATCAGACTTAGAAATATTTTTTAAGAGAGAAAAAAATATTTTGGAATGCCAGAGTGAACAAAGAAAATATGTGCTTGGTAGAAAACAGGAAAGATAACATTGTACATACTGGGGCCGGACAGGGCTTTGAGAGGGTACAACACACCAATAAAGGCTTGATTGATCATCCTCTTAGCAACAGTGCTTAGACTTATATACCACTTCATAGTGTTTTACTGCCCCCTCTAAGCAGATTACAGAGTCATTATATTGTCCCCAGCAATCTGGGCCCTCATTTTACGAACCTCACAAGGATGGAAAGCTGAGTCAACTTTGAGCCAGTCAGAATAGAACTCCTGGCAGTGAACAGTGAGTTAGTCTGCAATACTGCATTCTAACCACTGCACCACCATGACTCCTAAAGTTGCTTAAAATTCCTCTTAAAATTACTTTGGAAGAGGTGTAACTGTAGTCTTGTGCAAAATGAAGTGCTATGCAGATTCATTTTGCTTTTTTTCTGAGGCACCCTTTGGCAATTCCAATATCTGAAAGAAGCTTCTTTCAATGCTTCTGGTCATCTGTTGGAAATGCCAGAATTTGCAGTGCATGCTCCAAAGCCTTTCTCAACCAATGAACTGGCCAATAATGGTGTCCAGTTGTAGCCACATTTTGGTGGAAATTGGTGTTGCTTCCAGAAAGCAAGGTGGCTATTTCAACAAAAGTCAAGTCTTTTTACATAGGTGAATGTGTATATTTTTGGACAGGTCATTCAGCTGAAAGTCTCTTTCTCTTGCAGTTGTTAGATTCTGATCACAGATATAAGCAGATATAGCATTTGGGGAAAAGCATGTGAGTTAGCATCTGAGTAGACCAGTCATTAGATGAACCATGTATACAAACATGCACTTTTCACATTCACAATGCTTTTTCCTACATATATGGATGGGGTGATTAATGAGTGATTCTCTAGAACTTGTTGAACTCTCATTCTTATTGTCCTTCACCATCAACTATTCAATTGAACATTTAAATATTGCCATTTAACAACCTCTGAAAGAACATCCATTGCCCATTCCTGACATACAATGTTTCCATTATAATGATGGCAATCTCGCTAGTCATACACCAAAGAAGAAGAGAGAAATAAAAAGAGAATAAAATATGTCATCTTGCATATCATGGCAATTACTGCCAGTTATTCTATGGAGAATGCCACCTATCCCTAGCGGCTCTCCAACTGTTCTTAAATGTGGCTGTAAAATAAGGAAAAAGACAACAGTGCATAGCCATGGAGACCTCCCTGGTCGACATGCAGGGTACAATTAGCAGGAGAAGAAGGACTTCCCAGACGCTTCCATTCAATATATTCTGCTTTATAATAGGTTTTTTGTGTGTATGCTATCACTGGGATTTTTTTTAAAAAAAGAGTATTAAATTAACTTTGTGCCAGTGAATATTATATTGAGACAAGGGATTAGATGAAATGATTAGAATAACAGCCTTAGAAAAGATCGCATTTCCCTACTGTGCCAATGTATTTGACTACATACAGCAGTCCCTTTAAACCACCATTCACAATGAATAGCAACAGCTTCCTGCCAAGATCTAAGTTCTGCATCTTTTGAATGGCAAATGATTAAAACTAGGTCAGTTCTAAGAAGGAACCAATTGTTCATCTTCTTTTGGGGTTGTACACATTGATAAAGCAGGATAAAAGGATGTGAGTGCAGCTTCTTAATCTATATGCACCTGGCAAACTAAACACTCAGGATATGTTTCACAAGTGAAGATGTCCTATTGGGAAAAGATGATCAACATGTGCAATACTTCTCTTTGTTTACAAGTACACTCACAGAATCTGTACTTGAGATTCTTGTTCTCTGCACCTCCAAGAGTTGCAGATACAAAATCTATCCAAGTACTTTATACCAAGCAAGACTATTGTTCTATCAGTTGCACTTTCATCATTTGTAGTCTCAAAGCATTACTCCTCAGTAGAGAAGATGTGAAATTGTTGAAGATAATTGCGTGGATACACTCCTATTATCATAAAACTACTTATGTTTGATAAATTCTTGATCTACTTGTACAATTTTGAATGCAAGTTTGTTTCTGTAAAATTCATGTATAGAGTGCATATACATCTATATGTATACCATGCATCTATGTAGGTCTAGATGTGCTTGAGTCTTCTTCCGTCTACACAGGAGAAGACCTGAAGACACCTAGACCTTCATATCTGTACCCGTGAAAATTTACAAAAACAATCATACTTCTATATATCTACTCATATAAACGCATACCTGCTCCTAGCGGTACGAATACTACAATGAACATATGAATCTTGTTCAAAAGCATAGCATGAGTATGGCAGTTTTATGCACTGTGTTTCAAGAAAGGGGTTTATATGTGTGTGTGCTTTTGAGTCTATAGTGATTCCTGGGGACTGCCTGAATTAGTTCCTGCAGTTTTCTTGGCAATAATTTTTTGCAAGTGGTTTGTCGTTGCCTACTTCTTAGGACCCAAAGGGTGTGACTGACTCAAGGTCACCCAGTTGGCTTTGTGCCTAAGGTGGGAGTGGAATTTATGACCTCCTGGTCTCCAGCCTGTTGTCTTAATCACTACACCAAAATGACTGTCCTTCACAAAAGTGGGGAATAGCTATTTCAAGGGGAATGTTTAAAGGGGAAATATGCTCATAATTAAGTTGTTACAAGTCAAACTTGTATTTTAATGCAATCATTTTACAGAAGAAGGGAAAATGAGTTTCTTAGAATATAGATCAAATCATTATTTCCAATAGATCTTGTTTAGACATGAATGAACATAGGAGAATCATCATTTGAAAAATTATCAACCCAATCAAAAGTGGGCAAACATAACTTATGTTGGGAGGACTTGAGGTTTACAACAGATAAGACAGTGACAGAAAAAGGGAAAAGAACTAGATGTCCATCCCTGATTTTCCAGGGATTATCCTTCTAAGAGTAAATATAATCTGGTAATTTTATATCAACAGTAATCTGTCATAACCAGATGCCTGTGTGCTTATGCATATTACATGAAAGAATAATATTGTAAAGCAAACTTAAACGCTGAAAAGAGAAAAAAAGCTTATATTGTATTCACCTGCAGAGAATGATCATATTATACTTAACAGAGAAAATCATACATAGAGAAGTATCTGTCCAAAAGAATTCTTTTTTGTTTCAAAATAATGATCATGAGAAGTATCATAACTGTCTTCTCAAGTGTGACTGATTCTAATCTTAAAAGAGGGCCTAATTGGACTTGCCATCTGAAAGAATTAGAGTCCTTAAGTTCAAGATGTGATTTATCATTCAGTTTGGCTCCATTTTTAAATGCTCCAAGGCATGGAAGGATTTCTGATTTGTGAACAGAAAAAAAAGACCTGAACACACCTAGACCTGCATAACCACCAGTAATAGATATTGAAATTCCTTTTCACTAAAGTTTTTTCAAGAATCAACTACCAAGTTAGGCCAAGGATTTTTCATACTGCTGAGTTTGGCGAATAAAAGGTCAAGAGATGGCTAGCAACAACTTCTGTTTTTATTTGAAATTCCAAACATCCAGCAGCCAGCTCACTGATAGCTCTGCCTTTTACACAGGGAGCTGTCAGTGAGCTGGCCAATCACAGCTCTTTATATTCCCACTTCAGCCTAACTGAAGTTAGGTTCAAACTACTGCATTGAACAGGGAAAGTACACAACACCCTTCCCCTCTTAGTTGGGCTCTTCCGATTAGCATGCGTAGTCCTGGAGGTAAACGTGTCCTCTGCCTCGAGGACCTGCGCAGCTCATTTAGAATAGTGGCTCCGGGCTGAACAGCTGTCTCTACTGCTCCCTCTGGAAGCCCCACTGGAACTGCCTGGGCATTCCCAGGCTGGGCCTCGAGGTCTGTCTGGGCCATGTCGTCGGGCTGATGTTACTGGATCCCAGGATAAGTTAAATCTTCAAATTTCCAGTACCTTTCAGAGATAGGGAGGACATAGTTGTTAGTGATGGTATTTTTGTGGGGATTGTTTATGTCGGTTAGTTGGGGGGACTGGCTGGTGTTTACATTGCGGCTGTGTAGTTGGTCAATGTGTCTTTTCCAGAGCCTTCTGTCAGTCATTTTTATTGTGTAGGACCTACGCCTGATTATGGTTTCAACACACCAAGTTAACCAAATGGGCCCTTCTGCATAATTTTTTTGTAAAAACCATTTCCCCAGTTGTGAACTTTCTACACTTGTCTATGTTGTAAGGATCCCCATGGCTGGTAAAATATGGATTTAATCTGTCCAGTACAGATCTTAATTTTCTGCCCATCAATAGTTCTCTTGGACTTCAGCTGGTTGTTGCAGATGGAGTTATATGTTGGACTGAAAGGAGTTTATCGATCCGGGCTTGCTAGTCACCGGGGTCCAATCGATTGAGTGCCTCTTTGGTAGACTGGACCGCGCATTCAGCCATCCCATTAGTGGCCAGGTGAAATGGGGTTGAGAGAGCATGCCAGATCCCCTGTTCAGCTAGGAGTTGCTCAAAAATAGTGGCCATAAATTGAGGCCCATTATCCAAGACCAAAACATCAGGAATTCTGTGAGTGCAGAAAAGCCTCTGGAGCACCCTGATGACCACTTCACCCATGGTGGATTGCATAAGATTTACCTCCAGCCATTTGGAGTAAGCATCAACTGTTATTAGGAAATTTTGCCCATGAAATGGACTTGCGAAGTCAATGTGAATTTGTGACCAGGGGCCCCTGGGCTTCTCCCATTCGACCACCAGTGCTTTGGACAGGCTAGGCTGTGAGTCTTGACAAGGCTGGCAGGACCCCATGCAGGCTTGAATCGCCTTATCTAATCTGGGCCACCATATATAGCTATGGGCCAGGGCCTTCATTCACACAATCCCTGGGTGACCATCAAGGAAGGTTTCCAAAACTCTGTGCTGTAAATTATTTGGAATTATCACTTTTCCCACCACAACAAGCATCCCTCTTGTACAGACTATTCGGTACGTCTGGTTACAAAAGGTGTAAAACATTCAGACCCTGAATCCTTAGGCCACCCCTTCCAAACCCAATTGATGACAGTTCTGAATATGGGGTCAGTTGCAAACTCCTTGGCGACCTCTGACGATGTTGCGATGCTCTGGTCCAAATAGTCAATGAGCAAAACAGGGGCCTTGGGGCATGGATCATCCATGCGATGTAGCAATAGGCACTGGCTAAGGGCATCAGCATGCCCCAGGGTCCGCCAGGGCTAGTACACAAGTTTGTAGGAATATGCTACAAGAAAAATTGTCCATCTGAGTAGTCTAGGTGATAGAGCAGCTGGAGTGGGTTTATCCCCTGCCAATAGTCTGAGTAGGGGTTTGTGGTCGGTGATTAACTCAAAATCACTAACAAAAAAGTAGATGTGAAAATGTTTGATCCCCATGACTCGGCCTAGTGCAACCCTGTCCAGCTGGCTGTAGTTTCTTTCAGCACTGGACAGGGTGCGGGAATAAAACGTGACCGGTGCTTCAGTCCCGTTGGGCAGCTTATGGCTAAGCATTGTCCCAACACCCATGGGCGAGGCATCACATGTCAGCACGAGTGGCAGGGTCGCTGAGTGCTGAATCAGGAAATTGTCTCTGGAAAGCAATTTCTTTACAGCTATAAAAGCTGCGGCTTTTTTAGAGTCCCAGACCCAAGGGAAGCTTTTAACAACAGTCCGTGTAATGGATCAGCAACTGCTACCTTATTCTTTAAAAACAAGCTATAGAAATTCAGGAGGCCTAAAAATGCCTGTAATTCGACCTTATTCTTAGGGGCTGGGGCTTTTTGGATGGCCTCTACCTTGTCGGCTGTAGGGTGCATGCCAGAACCATTAACCCTATATCCAAGAAACTCCATCTCGAATACCCCTATGCTGCATTTCCCTTTCTTAGCCCTGAGTCCGTCTTCCCTAAGCTTGGATAGGACTGCCCTTAAATGGTCAGTTAACTGATGTTCATTCATTGCTGCGATGAGAACATCATCAAAGTAAGGAATGACCTCAGGAATTTTATAAAACAAGCATTCCATCAATATTTGAAAAATTCCTCAGGCTGCACTGATGCCAAATTGGAGGCGGTTGCAACAAAATGCTCCCCTGTGAGTAATAATGGTTTGGACCTCCTCAGTGGCACCATCAACTGGTAATTGCTGGTAAGCCTGCACAAGGTACAACTTGGCAAATATTTTTCCGGGGCCAATATTGTGCAGTAAATGCTGCACTATATGAACTGGGTAGGCATTCTGATGCAAGGCTTTGTTGACCATGCATTTATAGTCAGCGCAGATACGTACTGAACCATCCTTTTTGATTGGGATGACTATTGGGGTCTCCCAGCGTGAATGATCTGTGGGCTCCAATATGCCCTGCTGGATCAGCTTATCAAGCTCCACATCTATTCACGGTTTGAGTGCAAATAGCACTCGGCATGGCTTGAGGTGACAGGGGGCTATAGCGGGGTCTAGTGAGAAGGAAATTGGGGTCCCATTATACTTACCCAGCCTCTCATCAAATACCTCCTGGAATTCCCTCAGGAAGTCCTTGACACCAGATGTAGTGATTGCATGGCTCCCGGTGACTCCTAGCCTTAAGGAGTTGAAACAGTTGAGCCCAAGCAGACTGGGAAGGACACCATTTGCGACCATGGCTGAAAGTTGCCCTTGGAATTAGTAATATCTTACGTTGAGGTGGATCGACCCCAGAATGGGGATTCTGTTCCCCTGGTAGTCAAAGATTTTCAGGCTGGGCTTCTCCGGTTGAGTCGACTTCACTCTGGGAAGAATCTTTGTTAGGGTCTTTTTTGAAATAATAGTTAATGAAGACCCTGTGTCAACTTCCATTTCACATGGAGAGTTCTCCAAGTGAATGGAGATTGACAACTTCTTCTGGCAAGGTGCATTAGCTCTGACCACTCTGGTCTGGTTTGTTTCTGCCATGTTGGCATGTCGGTGGGGTTTTTTCGGCCTCCATGTCTTCAATTTGCCCATCTCAGGATCGCTTCAGCGGCTGACAGGTACAGCAGCTCTGCAGACTCAAGCCAGGCGTCTCTTTCGATCACAGCAGCAGCATGTGGCTTCATGGAAACGGCAGGTGGCCTACTGGTGGGGCCCACCGCAGCTGGCATAGTAGATTGCCCAAATGTCTGGTGAAGCCCCTTTTCTCCCTGACTTTTTATTTGTGGTGGTTTTTTTGTCGCTGCTGGGTGAGGTGTTGAATTTGTACTGCTCTTGGTGCATGGCAATGATGGCTTTTGGTTTGATTGAGATGGTTGCACCAATTCTGCCACCTGGATGGACGTTTCTGTGACTTGAGCCTCATCCAGGGCAGACTGTAGGGTTAAATTAGCCTTGACCAGGAGTCACTGCCGTAATCGGATGTCGTGGACTCTGCAGACCAGTTGATCGAGGAGGGCATCGCTCAGATTAGTGAATTAGCAGTGGGTCGCTGCCATTTGCAGAACGACCATGTACTGGTTGACCATTTCTCTCTCGCATTGCACTCTTTGCCAGTATTCATACCGGCACAAGATTTTGGAGGGAATCGGTTTGTAGTGATTCTGAAGGAGTGCTAACAGCTCTGGGCATGGTATAGTATGTACCGTGGCTGGCTCTGTTAGAGCCTTGCAATGTCGAAAATGTTGTGGCCTCAATGACTAAGGAATATTGTCTGTTTGCGGTTGGGAGGCAGCTCTGTGAAGTCGTTGGCCTCCAGTATATACTCAAACCTGGACATGTATGTGTCCCAGCTCTTCTGAATGGAGCCAGCGGGTGGAAGGAAGCCATTAAAATGGCTGTTTTGTGATCGTTCTTCTGAATGCTGGGCTGGATGGCTAGTTGTCAGCTCTCTTTGGCTCTTGCCCTTTATTCCGCTTTTGTTGTCACTGTTGAGTTCAGCGAATAAAGGGTCAAGAGATGACTAGCAACAACTTCTGTCTTTATTTGAAACTCCAAACATCCAGCAGCCAGCTCACTGACAGCTCTGCCTTTTATACAGAGAGCTGTCAGTGAGCTGGCCAATCACAGCTCTTTATTTTCCTGCTTCATCCTAAGTGAAGCTAGATTTAAACTACTGCATTGAACAGGGTAAGTATACAACACATGCTAGTGTGACAAAGTATATTAGGAAATCAGGAGTCGTGGTAAGTGCTGGATTTTTTGTACTCATAAATGTATCTTCTCCTTGAGCATGTTAAAGTGCTGCAATGTAGTAATTCTTGAATCTTGAATATCTTAAAAATGTTCAGGGGAAAAAATGGATTCTCTCATTTCTTATGTCGATGCTTCTGAATACTCTCTAGCCACTTTCTTCCATTCACAGGAAGATAGGAAACGATCCTTAACAATGTCTTACTGCTTTCAACAACAACAGACAGCAGTGTTTTAAATCAGCACTGGCTCTGGGTGAAATCATTTAATTATAATGCTACATGATGCTGTTACAACAGAGTATTATGGGAAACTAAAATGACACTATCTGGTCAACACTGATGTGCCGCAGAGAGATTCTGATGTCATTGTCTAATGCAGGGTCTCCCAACCATGACAACTTTAAGGCGGATGGACTTCAACTCCCAGATTTCCCCAGCCTGGCCTAATGGAACGATTTGCATGATGTTATTGCACACACGTATTGGTACCATGATGTTTTGCTGCAGGTGCTACGGTTTCTCCCTTTTTATGTGGGATCCTTTGGCATTGTTTTCCCAGCAAAATGGCCATTTATATATGGCCATTGAAACATTAAGTCTGAAGCAAATGGCTGAGGTGATATAGGTAACTGATAATTAAAATTTCCTGTGCATTTCTTCATTTGTTCCATGTATTGTTAAGAAAAAATCTGCTATATATTGTTTTTCCTGTGAAAAGAATACATTAATATCACCATAACATCTGGAACATGCATTTACATGTTCCCTTTATTTCTTCTTGTTTGGATATTGGAGTTAACTCTACACTCTTATGAAGGATAAAAGATAAAAACTTTCTAACTGTGAATATGACATTCTCCCTGGTGCTGCAAGGGAGTAGAGGCTGTTGCACATGAGGTGGCACCAATGAGATCATTGCCTGTCACAGCTGATCATGTAATTGACAATATGCTGCACATGGATTTAAATTACAGGAGGGCAGATTAACAATAAGAGTTATTCAACAATGGAACAAATTTTCCCAGACAGGTGATTGGTTCCCTTCATGAAGCTGTTCAGACAGGGCCAGGTAGATGTCTATGGTGGATTTGAATTCCTGCACTGACCTGCAGGCAGCCAGAACTTGAAAGCTCGACTGACCCCTTACAACTCTATGATTTTTATCTGCCATCATTCTCTTTGTGCCCCTGCCTTTCTAAACAAGGCAAGGTAAAAGAAGAGAGGATCATTTGTGTATTATTATTATGGCCTATCTTCTCTTTCCAATGAAATTCAACTACAGGCAGTCCTCGACCCGATATTTAGGGCTGCCAGTCAACATGGTTATAAGTCAAGGCACCTGCATGACTGGACCCACCTTTACACCATTTTTGTGACAATTGTTAAGTGAATCACTGCAGTTCATTCACCAACAAAATCCATCACAAACCGTGGTCATGTTATTGCAGGCACTGCAACTGATTGTAAAGGCAAGTCAGTTATCATGCGACTGTGCAATGTGTGTGTGGCATGATATTTTTATTTTGGTTATTTTATGTTCAACATCATTTAGGAACTTTAAAAAAGTGAGAACACTGGAGAATCATTTCAGATAAAATCACGAACTGCTATGAGATATAACACTCCTATAAATTCTAATTAAAAGTAAAGGTAAAGATTTTTCCTGTAAATTGTGTCTCACTCTAGGGGGAGGTGCTCATCTCCGTTTCTTAGCCAAGGGAGCCAACATTGTCTGAAGACACTTCCAATATCATGTGACCAGTATGACTATACATGGAAGTGCACGGAGTGTTGTTACCTTCACAACAAAGTGGTACCTTTTTATCTACTTGCAGTAAGGAACATGCACATACTCTCTCCCACTGTAACCCACATAATACTTCAACCTCCAACAATTTTCACTCCATGCTTGTTTGAAATAGTTCCACCTGTTATGGAAAAAGAAAGGTCAGGTGATAGAGAGCATTCAAGATGCCGGCAATGATGGAAAACAACCTTATAGTTCACCTTCTGTAAAAGGACATTTTGTGACTATATCTATGATAGCTATTTTGTAAGTGTTCCAACAAAATGCTTTCAAAATTTCATATGTATTCATCAGCCCTAAAAGCTGCCTACCTTTTTTAAAAAAATTATTTTGCTGTCCATGTCACCATGAGGAGACTCTGGGCAGCTAGAAATAAACAGCTTTTTGTCTATTTTTTCATTATTCATAGGTATTTAAATGTGTTTCAGTATGCATAGATCTTTTCTTCTAAAACTACAGTAGTGATGTAGCAGTTCTTCAAATAGTATGAGACACTATGGGACATTGTTGATTAGTGGATGAAATAAGAGTCAAACCTGGCCAGGGCTTTGGGCTGTGGGAAGCAAACATTTAAAAAAGACTTTATCTGACGGGGCCAGTTGTAAATCTATCTGGAAATGGTCATATACAATTTCCAAGATTAAATGTTTACCCCGACTAGCACTAAAAATGTCTTCTGAAATCTATGTATTCTTGATTTTTGCATTTTCAAGTTAGGTGGGGCTTGACAAATGGTTAGGAAAGGAAAGCCTGAAAAAAAGTAAGGCGCAACATACAGCTCTGCATTCTGAAAAGTAAAACTGAACTGACATGTTTTTCCAAGTGTTTTTGTAGAGCAGTTAGAATTCTTGTACTCCATGTTAACCGCAGGCCATTAGAGAATTGTATGTAAAATGATTAGTATCAAATTTACAAGTAATTATAAGAAGAAATATAGTGCAAGTGGAACTGTTATTACAATGACACAGCAACAGTTCACAATATGGGACTTAACAAGGCAGCATTAACTTTGGATCTCAAAGCATGTTTTTACAGCTGGCACGTCCATTTTGAGTCCCAATTCTTGGGTCCCAAGAGAGCATGGCAAACAAATAGCATCTAGAAATTATCATCTCTCTATTATCTTTTCCTCTGCCTATTTGCCTGTCTCTACATTTATCTGGTTAGCCAGTTTGTCTTTATTCTATACTATTTGGAAGTGTTGGTCCTCTTGATCTCAATTATTCATATTGGTCATTGGCTGCACATCTCCTAAATTTAGGACTCAGAATTGTCTAAGAAGTATAGAAATGTAAAAGCACATCTGGTAATTGAAAAGATGGGGGAAAATAATAATAAACCACTCATTCTGAAGTAGCAGTGATGAAGATAATGGATGATGGCCAGGCAGATCGTATGTGCTTGGCGGACAGAATTAATCATAGGCTTTACAACGCAAAACAAGAGTGACAAATACAATAAAACATTTAAAGACAAGAATGGATTTTAATTTTAAGGGTTGTAATAAAACAATAGGATAAAGACGATTGCCAAGGCAGATCTTTGCGTATAGAATCGCAATAAGAGACAAAAGTATACATAATATTTAATTTGCACTTCAATTACATTCTAAAATATAATATTGACTTTAAATATGATGTTTTTTTTAACAACCTGAGGATTTCTACACTTCCATGCTATTCAAATAAGCTGTGCATTTTTAAAAAAAAATGATATGAAGAGGCATCATATTGGAAATTTGGATTATAAGAAATTATTTTCTGACCCACATTTAACAAAGAAATCTTTGTAAACCTTTGCAATTTTATTTAGTTTGACTGGAATTAGTAAGAGAAGACAGTATTAAAGAGGCAATTAATGGTGCAAAATTATTTTAGAGGATTTTTGTATCTTGCAGATATATCTTCATTTAGTCTCTAGCTACAGCACCAAGGGGATCATGTTTAGCTCTTGATGTCTAGTGTATTTTTATGTTCTTCTTTCATTTGCTTGTACAGTTGGTACATATTGAACATTCCTAGTAGAATCTTTTTAAAAATGTGTCAGCACTAAGTTCCGGAAGTGCAAGCAATGTCGCTAAAGCTTTATCTGTTTGTTTGTTTGCTTGAATTTCTCCAGGGAGAACATAAGCTATTTAAATTCCTTTTGCTTGCATGAGTGATTTGTTCTGAGTTAAAATTTCACCATTACACATTATTATGGTTCCTTGGTATTTCTATATGTAAAATACAGTTTCAGAAGCTGACAAGAGTTTCTGGCCATCATCTGTTTACCGGTTGCAGCAGCAATGTAAATGCAAATGGCCAATTATTACTGTTGAAATAAATAAAGATGGTGGAGGAGCTTTGGTAAGTGCCCAAGCTAGATCCTGAGGTATTTGTTAGCTACTGCCTGGTTCCCAGACTTCTCCTTGGAGAGAAGGTTTTTGAGATAATGCTGCAGGACAACTTCAGAGTGCCGTAGATGAAGCAGATTATATGGACCCATGTTTGTCATGATTCAGACACAGATGTGGGGCAGATTGGTCATTTTTTAATTTATGACCTATGTTGAGAACTGGACAGAGGTAATGTGCTTGTCCTAGTCCTTTGGGACCTTTTTGTGGCCTTTGATATTATCAACCACAGTAACCTTCTGGACCTGCTGCAGGGACTGGGAATTGGAAGCACTGTTCTCCAGCAGTTCCTTTCCTTCCTCCATGGTCAGTTCCAGCTAGTGATAGCCGTGTGAGGAGGGGAGATGTCTACATCATGGTCGCTCTCCCCCTTGCTATTTAATATGTACATGAAGCTACTGATGGAAGTCATTCAATGGTTTGGAGTTCAGTCCCATAAATGTTCTGATGCTACCCATTTGTTTAGCACAAACCCAGGCCAGGGGGGGAGATGCTGTTGAAGTCCTGTTCTAGTATCTGCAGACTATATAGGTCCGGATGGGAGAGAACAGCTTGAAATGAAACGCTAGCAAGTTAGAGCTACTGTTTGTTCATCAGGGATGTTTAAATACGTTGAGAGAAGCAGCTCGTCTTTCCCCGCTTTTAGGAAGTTAGGGGGACTGAAGCTCAGAAGTACTATTTTTCTAATTGGGGGCCTTTTTGTCTCTGGAAAAGACTGAAGGCAGAGATTTTCCAGAAGTTTTCTCCTACCTGAAATCACATATTTTGTTTGGGTTCCATCTGTAAAACAATGAAATCCAAACCAACAAAATCATTTCTCTCCCCTCCCCCCTCTGCTTGTCTACCAGGATTTTTTCCATTTTATTTTTTGTGGTTCAGTTTATAATAAAACACAACTGTGTTTATTTATTTATTTTTATTTTATTAGATTTTTATACCGCCCTTCTCCTCACGGACTCCTAACCTGTATCTCTTCTTTTTCTCCTTTTTGTATGCTCTGCGTCAACAGATCATAGGGACGCTGAGTAAGTGGTCTAGGATTCTTGCTAGATAGGAGACAATGGATCACTGGGGTTGAGGACTTAGGGTACTCAATCAACTTTGGCACCTAAGCACATGTTCAATGGTGACCAGTGGAAGGGTAGAATCGATTATTATCCTAACAGAATTTTTCTGGTTGTCTCCCCAGTAACTGGGTCATGGAGGACGTTATCACAAGCCAGGTTGCTAGTCATGGGTCCTTCTCCTTTTTATCCCAGAATGTGCTGTAAGCTGTATGAATAAAATTGTGACATACTGTACTTCATTCCTCTTCTCTACCTTGGCTTGCAATTAAGATTTTTTTTCTAACAAAGAAGCAGCAAATATATATTTGGGGAAAAAAAACAAAGTAAGAAATTATCAGAAACCTCCTTTTTTCTTTTTCAAAAAATCGAAAACATTTTGTTACATTCACATGCATTAAGAGGTTCAAAGGAAAAATAGTTATAAATGAGTGACTAATTGAACAATATTGCACATGATTATGGCTGTATTTGAAACATGCCTTCATCCAGGCTGGGGGTGGGGAGAATACAGGAGCCTAAATCCATGAACAAAGAGATTAAAAATAAACTTGAAAGTTAAGAGTAATTATGGATTTGAATGAAAAATAATAACAAAAAGTAATAACCCTAAATAATGAAAGGGGAGGGTGACAGTCAGGCAAGATCAATGTATGTGCATGACAAGGTAATGCCATTTCAGATGTAAGAACAAGGTAGGAAGGGCGTCAAAAATACAGTTTTCAGTCTATGCCAACAGAATAATATGCTATTCAATACAATGAAAAAATGTGACAACAAAGAAGTCACTTCTGAGGGCTCTCCCCCTCCCCTGCCAGCTCCCCCTCCTGAAATCATCACACTAGGAATGATCCAGCTAAGTACTTTGGTGTCAGGAATGGAGTTGTATGAAGGGGTAGAGGCTTCACTGATGCCAGATGCTTGCTTGTTGTTCACTGCAATCACTAGGACTGTTGTGTCCGGGGGGAGGGTTTTACCTGCGCGGGAAAAGCCAGCCCCCCCATTGGCAGACTGCCACCCTGCCAG
>JANHFO010003572.1:325980-346408 GCA_032468095.1 Pareas carinatus | reverse complement strand
AAGCTTCTTCAGTTCTCAGTTCTCAGAACTGAAGAAGCTTCTTGGATGAGAAGTGAAACGTCTTCAAGAAAAAAACAAAGGAAGTCCAGAGGGCTCTTGAAAAGGCACCCCTGGGACTGCTTTCAGGTTGATTCCCAATTCTCAAAAATTACTGTAGAATTACTAAGAGCAAGTGCACATAAACATTTTGCACAGGAGACTGCTCGTTCTCCCTCTTTGGTCATACATCCATGCAGACACCGAAACAACTCTGTGCTAAATTTTGCAGATAGGAAGCTTATAATAAAAGAAAAGTTTAAATTCTCACAGGACACCAAGCTCATTGGAAAAGAAGAGGCAGCAGATACAGAAGGGGAGGCTTAAATACCCTGAAGGCTGACGGTAAGGAAAAGGTTAGAAATGGAGGCGAGGGCTGGCAGTTAAAAAGACTGAAATAGTCTTACTGGCTGTTGAAGATGGACTGTTCTTTTTAGTGCAGAGAACCAGAACTAGAGTGGATTGGACAGTGTTTGTATTACTGAAGGCTTGTTAGTTCATAAGTGGTGGAAAGTCCACAAAATATTTGAGGACGAGATTTGGAAAAGGTTCCCTTCTTGAGAAAAAGGCACCATGGGGCAAATTATTAATCAATGCAGACTGCACAGTGAGGTTACGCAGATAGAAAGAAGATTTTTAAAAATTCTGTCAGAATCATCAAATGAATCCAGGCAACTGTCAATTTCATTTGACTGAAAAAAGCAGAAAACTGACATTAAGTTCTGCAATTTTTTTTTCTTAACTAGATATTAGAAGTTCTAGGATTTAGCAACACAGATGATGCTAGGTATATGCTAAATCTCTGTCATAACGTTCTAAGATATCCATACAATACCGGGAATTGCTTTGAGCTAAAAGATAACGTACAGGGAAAATGGATCTTTTCTGTAAAGGCTGCTCTGGTGGGAGAGGGTACAATTATTTGCTACAGAAATGTAAAGCAATTTGGGATCACTTGCATTTCTGGAAGCTAGAAAACTGAAACAATCTTTTATGTGAAATAAAAGAAAAAGGAAACTACTATGTGGCACTGACTGTCTCAGTCAGGTGGCTCTCAAATCTAAATTATTATATGAGTTTTAGGAGGTACTTGATCTACTCTGGTCTTAAATGAACAGCTCCCCCAAAAGCAGTTGAGTTGGTGGTGGGGAAATAACACATTTCTCCTTATTTCTAGATTCACCAACAAAAATTCTACCTTCTTGCCAAGAGTTTTCTTTTTTCCCCTTTTTTCTAAACCTGGGGCGTTGGCAACCCTCCTAACAGCTGACTGTCCTTTTTATAAACAGATATGTAAATACTGATTACACATGAAACAGATACAGGAAAAGTGGTGGTCATTAATAGAGAGGCATCTCATAGTAAGTCAGGGGAAAAAAAGTAAGACGATGATTGGAACATCTGACAGGTGCTAGTAAATCTTCATTGCCTCATTCCTTGAATAAAAATAAAACAACAGCAGCAACACACAAGTTTCAGTGCTTTTCTTACATATTTTGAAATACTTATCAATATTAATCACTTTTTTTGCTTATTCTTTCGAGTGTAACTCTATTCTTAGCTGGCCCTTTGGAAAGATTTAGAGGAATGGCTTTTTAAAAACACAGTATTTCCTGAAATTTTGTCAATGTCTTAATGGCAATATGCATTAAGAGTCACCTAAAAGGAGAGATGGGTGGCATAATAAATGAATGGATGAATGAATGAATGAATGAATGAACGAACAAACAAACAAACGAACGAACAAACGAATGAACGAACGAACGAACAAACAAACAAACAAACAAATAAATAAATAAATTTAATAGCATATCCTGCAAAGTCCTGTAGAGCCTTGGCTACTTTTTCCACTGGACAATGGATCCAAATCATTACTTGCCTGACCACTCCTTTCCAACCCCCTTTTGCTATTGGTTTCAGGAAACCAATGATCTACAGAGGAGAGGGAGAAGGGAAAACAATTTGTGTACGTGTTTGTGTGTGTGTGTGTGTGAGAGAGAGAGAAGGGGGGGCAGGGTGAGAAGAGAGAATGATATGAATGTATATAAGGAGCACTGCCATGCGTAAATCAAATAAATAAGGTGGACATGTATGCACATAGGTGAATCTCCTCAAGCAATGACCCACAATCCATGCAGCCCTTGGAGCCAAAACAATTGCAGACTGATGCTGATGCAGGGAAATCTCCGGGGGACAGAAGAGCAGGTGCACCATTACCCTAGGTAAACAGCAGGGCTAAAATGGACCCTTGAATCTGGTGTGTTAGTAGATGTACGAGGCAGTGCAGTGCATTAGGGCCATTAGAGGAGAGTACACATGAAAAGCTGTTTTCAAAGGCATTTCTCCCCTTTTAATTTCAGCCCTGCCTTTTGGAACTTTTGCAGTCCGACTTGGAGGCACTCCACTAGAATCCCCTCAGAGTCCCCTGTGATGAGCATGTCATCAAGATATGGGCAGACTCCCCGAATGTCCTTAAGCATGCGCTCCATTATTCCTTGGAATATGTCAGGAGCTACGCTCTTGAAGACCCCCCAGTGGGTCACTATTGTCTGTGCGTCTGCCATCACTGCGTCGACCGGCAATTGCTGGTATGTCTGGGCAAGATCCAGCTTGGCAAAGTCTTTCCCCCTTTAAAGAAGTGAGGATGTATCCCACCACCAGTACTGGGTATGCATTCTGGTGCAGTGCCTTGTTTATTGTACACTTGTAATCGGCACATATCTGTACTTCCCCGTTTAGCTTGAGGGGGGTCACTATTGGGGTTTCCCACTCTCTGCTGTCTACTGACTTGAAGACTCCCTGTTGCATGAGCTTGTCGAGCTCTGCATCGATCTTAGGCTTGAGCTCAAACGGCATGCGTCACGCTTTTATTCTAATGGGCTGAACGGCTGGGTCTAATTGGAACTTCCCCTTATACTCCCCGAAGATGTCACTGAAGATGTCTGCCAATTCTCTGCGGACTAGTGACAACCCACTCACGGCCACATGGTTGATTCCAGTTACTTGGATACCCAAGGCCTCAAACCAGTCCAGCTCGATAAGGCTGGCCCAATCCCCCTCTACCACAGCGACTGTTAGAGTACTCTCAAAATCCTTGTACTGCACGAAGATGGTCGCTTCTCTGTGAACCCGCACCTGGCAGTTTTGGAAGTCCCTCAGCAGTAGGGACGAGGACCACAGCTTGGCCTGTCTCCCCCCCTGCCTTGCACACATGGCTGAACGTGCGCACTGATATTATGGACAGCGTGGATGCTGTGTCTAGTTCCATTCAGCATGGGACCCCCTGCAATTTGACCCTCAGCCATAATTTCCCCCTTATTGGCTTGGGTGTTCTGTTCCCGCTTGATGGGCGGGCGGACGAGCACTGGCAGACTCGGTCTGTAACTGGGGCCCCTGTTTGTCTATTCACCTTGGCTGTGAGCACGATCGCCCTTTTTCCTTGGCAAACTACAGTGATATGTCCCCGTTTGCTGCAGGTCCTGCAGTCGGCTGTGCAGAAATGGCATGTCATGTGGGCATGTCCCCCGCATCCTGGCAGAGGGCCAACTTCGGACCACTTGTTTTGGCCTTGGGTTAACTTCTGTGGAGGCAGTCAATCTCCTAGTCTGTGTCATCCTCGTCGGCCTCATTGGCTGGGATGGCAACAGCGTAGTGGACTGTAGCAGCTGGGGGTTTCTTGGCTGTTGGTTGCATGACCTTCATGACCTCTCCGTCTGCCTCTTGTGCCATGATCTCCTTCAGAGCATCCTTGAACAGGATGTTCCCCTTCATGAAGAGCTTCTGCTGGATGTCCTGATCTCGGAGGCCACAGACGAGGTGGTCACGTAGCTGCTCCTTCAGGTTCTGGTATTCACATGGTTGGCTGACTCACCAGGTTGCTGATCTCTCTTCCCAAATGCATGCCTCCACACGATGATCAATAACATCGGCGTGAAGTTTTCATCTAGCCGATTTTTGAGATCAGTGTACGACACTGTGTAGAGGCTGGCCGATGCGAATAGGTTTTCCACTATTTTGAAGATGGACAGCCCACAGACGCACTGGAGAGTGGCCACCTTCATATTCTCGTCCTTGATTCAGTTGACCCGCATGTAGCTCTCTAGGCCGATGCAGTACGATTGCCAGCGGTTGTTGAATTCCTCCATGTGGCCAACTCGTGCCATGTTGCATTCGGGAGTCACTGGTTCGTTCAGTATTAATGATAGTTCCATTCAACGGGTCTGATTCCCCCCAGATTCCACCTTTGTCACCACTGTTGTGTATCAATGTGGGTAGGGAGTAGTGAGGCTCAGAGCCAAATTCAATACAACTCTTTATTGGAACATCGTGTGCAGACCGAAGATGAAGACTAACGCTCGGCACCCATTTAAATCACCCGCTGTTTTTCCCGCTCTCGCGACAGTGCCCAATCATTGCAGAGTGCCTGCTTGCATAGTGCATGCATTGGTCAGTCCGGATCAGGGCTGCCTCACCAATTGGCACCCCTTGTTTTCCTGTGCTGCCTGCGTAGACACTGCATCAATGCCATTTTCCTGCAAGCAAGAACTGGCAGAACTGCAAAGTAGGCAAAGTAACAGAAAACGAAAAAGCCAAAGTGCTCTTGGACTTTAGAATTCAAACAGATAGCATCTGTCACACAATAGTCCAGACTTAACAACTGCAAGACATAAAAGTGTGGATGTGGCAGTACCAGGAGACAACAGTGGAGAAAAGAAAAAGCTGGAGAAAATAGCAAAATACAGGGACCTGCAAATAGAAGTAGAACAACTGTGTCAAAAGAAAGCAAGGATAGCACAAATAGTAATAGGTGTCTTGGGTGCCATTTCGAAACTTTTTGGAGTGCCACTTGAATGCTATCAGCATTGACAAAATCACTATCAGCTAATTTCAAAGGCAGCTTTACTTGGAACAACTTATATCCTGCAACAATACCTTTTACACTATGAAACATCATCTGCCTATCTCAGGTTTTTTGGAAGTACTCAAAAGATGGATAGAAATGACAGATCCAGTCTGAATATCTGACTGACTGACTAACAATACATTTTAAATGCACATGCTGCTCAATTCCCAGTGTCTCCCAGGAAAGGAAAGACGGCCCAGAAACTGGAAGAAAAAAAGAAGTGAAATTGTAAAGTGTACAAACTTATATATATTTGGCTTAACTTTTCCTCAAGAAAATGTCAAAGTAGCAAGACAAGCACATTTTAAAATAATTCTTCAATTGGCAACTGAAGTGTGATTTATTTCAGATCAGAGGTTTAAGATACTGAAGGCTATTTGACTTAGAATATATTCAAGACTTGATTTGAAAAAAAAATCAACTGTAGCCTATAATGGGGAAACTTCAAAATGTCAGAAGCAATTTTATTTTCCGGCAGAATGGAATGAAAATAATATGATTGGCAGACTCTCTATAGGACAGTTACCCTGCTAATTTTCAGTCTAACCATTTCAAGGGTTATACATACATTACTATATACCTATATATATACATGCCTTTTAGGGCATACATTACTATATACCTATACATACGTGCATTTTAGGGCAGACAGAACAGGAAAGAAGGAAGCAAAACACAGTTTCTAAGCTAATGAACAGCCTGTAGAAAAGTTTGCAGAAGTGGCAGAGAAAGTGTGTTACTCCAGAGGAAGGAAGGAAAGAAGGAAGGAAGGAAGGAAGGTAGGAAGGAAGGAAGGAAGGAAGGAAGGAAGGAAGGAAGGAAGGAAGGAAGGAAGGAAGGAATGTGGGAGGGATGGAAGGAAAGAAGGAGGGTGGGAGGAAGGAACAAAGAGAGAGAGGAAGGGAGGAAGGGAGGAAGATATGTTGGTTTAACTTTCCATTTGCTTTTCTGGGATGCCACAGACACTAACAAATGGCCACCAATTATGGATATATATATATTGCCTCTGATCTTTAATATTTCTAAGGGGGGCAGGGATATTGGCATAGCTAGTTGGCACTGGCCCTTCACACAAAAGAACCCTTCAGTACTGGCAGGACCCAAGTTCTGTGAGAGTTGCAACTTAACTGGCAATATTTGATGTTAGCAAGCTGGCAGAGGTAGCAGGAACAGGAGCAGCAGGAGGCCTCAGTGAGACACAGAGCTACTATTGGAGCCAAGCCACAGAGAAAGATGCCGGGTTATTTTAAAGCTCTGCTGTAAATCTTATGATGTCTGTATACCTCTTTTCTATTTTTTTTTAAAAAAACCCTTTCCCCCTTCCCCTCTTTTTTCTTCTCTACTCTTTGATTTCATTTCAAAAAACAATGCACAGATTTGTTTTTTTTAAAAAAAAAATAGGTAAGGTCAGCGTCAAACCCATATTCAATGGTGAGTGCTCAGCTGAGCTCCCAGATATGTTGAAGGACTATCACAAAAATGTAAGATCCCATTCGCTCAAAAGAAAACAAAGCTAATGTTTGTGACTGAGTAGATTTGAGGCTGAAAACTGAGAAAATGAAGGAAACTGAAAGCAAGGTTAGCCTTGTCACTCCAAAAGAACTCTGCTAGGAAAACATTGGACGAGAACTAAACTGATTAGCTGGCCATTCATGTCAATCAGTACCACCACCATCCCATCCGTTTATATGAAATTTAAGTTGCAGCATTATATATTGTTCAAAGGAACTCCAGAAGCAGCATAAATCCTTCAAATCTCCAAGATGCTTCAAAAATTACAAAGTGCTTCAAAGCCATCTGATTCAGGTTGTTACTTCCAAGCAGAAGTATCAGCTTTGGTGCAGAATCTGCTTGATTTGATCAAAGCATCATCAAACTGAGGCCCTCTTTTGGAGCTTTGCACTTTCCTATTCTTCAGTACAGTAGTTGAAAGTAAATATTTTAAATCACAGGTTATGCATAGATTGTCATAGATTTTAACTGTTTGTGTCACCTTTACTATACCGAACGATTATTTTTAAAGTAATATATGCTATTAAAAGTGGGGTTTTTTGAAGGGGGTAATGTACCCAAAGAAGGAATGTATTGTAAAATCTGATGAGATTAATAAACCACCCAAGTGGTTTTGACATCTACTCTATTATGTTCTGCTCTTTTCACTGACAGAAGAAATATGGAGTGCATACTAGTATTATTTATGATTTGCTATTTTCCTTTTTAACAGTTAGCTGCTCGAGAAACTCTTCGGGATTGAAGAGCAGAATGCAAAGTTGCCAATACATAACATTAAAAAAAAATCCACCCAAGTGATTGATTTAACAAACAAAGTACATGAATATATGCATTGTTTTAGAAAAAAGACCCCTATCTAGAGATCAATGCATCTGTCAATGTAACTTTCATCCACAATGTTTTAAAATCTTAATTTGTTTTTGCCCTGTTTATGAAGATATTGTAGAATTTTGCCAAGTTCTTGTTAAGAATTTTGCTGTGTTCCTTTTAAAAAAAAAAAAATCTGCCCTGTGCAAAAGGCAACAGATACAGCTGTTCTCAGCATAGAGCAGACCACAGTATGCTTTCCGCAAGTAGTTATTAAGATGGAAAGCCTTATTTTTTTCCTTGAAAAAAAAGCTTGATTTCAACACTGCAAATATAGTTGAATAAATTAGGATTCAAGCCAGTCTAAGAGCTAAGCATTAAAAGCTCAGTGTTTCAATGGAGTTTCATCCCCTCCTCCCTCTGCCCACCCAATTCAATTTTTTATAAATGTATCACAATTTTTTTCTGCCCCATTTGTGAAGAATAGCACCCGTTTTGTTAAGGTCTTATTAAAAGAGAGAAATCAGACAAAAAACTTACTTTTCTTATCGATTTCCATACTGTTCCCCAACCTTATGTCATGAGACAGCTCTTCGGCTGAGAAATGTGATCTTGTATGTTTTATCCCTTAGAAATAAAAATGGAAATGGAGACGCATTTTCTGAATTCTCTGAACAGTATATATTTTTAAAGAAACAAATGCAATCATTAGATGAGCTTCCCCAATCATTCTTAAGAGCTCACAAAAAACATTTGTCTCCGCTTATCATGCGATGCCTGTGGCATGAATTAATCTTGCAGAAAGTGAATGCCATGCTGTTGAATTCAGTGGAACTTACTTCTGAGTAATCCTGCACTGGATGAGGTTTTGGGAGGGAGAGCAGATCCCACTATCTCCTGAATTAAAATCTGTATCAAAATCTGGGAAAGAGGAATCGGAAAAAGCCAGCTCCTTTGCCTAAAGTTTCATCCTTCCTCTTTGCATGTATTCATTTTACTTATTTATAAAATTTATATGCCGCTCATCTCACGTATTTTCCTGAGTACGAAGTGGCAGAAGGACTGATGCTTCCTGCATTTCTGAACATGTAGAAATTTTTTTTGAGGCTTAGTGAAGGCGGGAGGTGGGTGAGAGGAAAAGAATTGCAGAGTCTCATGTCTAAAACGAGGTAGAAGAAAGGAGAGACTAATCCCCTAATTTTAAAAAGATGACAATTTGTCTGTGTAGCCAATTGGTCCTATCAAGGCACCAGGAAATTTGGAGATTTGAATTCAGAGAGGATGCGTTGGAAAACATAGGCTCCTTGAAGTAACCTCTGAAGCACTAGAAGATGTTTTGCAATTTTGCCTTCTCATCTGCTCGGCTTTATCATGGAAGCAAATAGGGATAATGACAGTGCGTCCGTCATTTTGACTTAAATGCCAGTTTTTAAGTAATAATAAGCTCACAGCAGGTTTGATTTGGTCTGTACAGAGAGAGTACATGGGGTTATTTTCCTGTTTGCTTTCTTGTGGTGAATTATCACAATCCTCAAAGGCCAGGCAGTTGCTCTCTCTGTTAAAAAAACACACAGAGGAAATGAACAATCAGCCCCCTCTGTGACACACTTAGCAGGATATGCTCATTTGTTGTTCTTCTGAGTGATATTTTGGAGGGGTGGAGGTGGAGCAAAGAAGAAATGTATATATATCACCGATTCTAGGGTGAAGCTGGCTTTCATATAATGCAAGATAATAGCACTCTTTCTCTTTCCAGCTTTACCACCCCAAGCTTCTCCTGCCTGCACCGCATTCCCTAATGGGAAATGTTAAAATCAGTGCTTATGATAATGCCCTTGTTCCCATGGACACCAGAGCACTGCAGAACCAAGATTAATGGAGGACCATTGAAACGGACCCTAAAAGATTGTCCCTCTTGGGCATTATGTTCTGTCATGCAGCATCCATTTAGCTGCATCGTGCAGGGGCCCCCTTTGTCAAGTTGGCATCCTTGGGATCAAACAGAACCACCACTAGATGGCATCGTCCTAGCACATCAACTGATCGTTTCACCCCTGCTTAATTGGACTTATGGATCCCTTGCTGCATAAATAAGTCCCTTTGATAGTTGGTAGAAGATATTATGACACTCCAGGGTACAGGAGGGGACATTGGCACTGTCTATTTCCCCCCTAGTCCTGGCGTCTTGGTGCCTCTGATCTTTCTGAAGATTCAGGGCACGCGCTCTTCATTACAGTTTGGGCACCAGGGACTTGTTGTTTTTTTTCTTTTTCTTTTTTTTTCTTTTTTGCAAGATTAATGAGTGCCACGGAAATTCTCCAGCGCATCTCGATAATTAAGTCTTTGTTTATCAAAAAACAAGTTATATTAGGAGCAGAAAATTCGCAGTAATTATTCATAATTCTAACAATTCAAGTATAGCTACCTCATTTGCCTGGGTAATTCTGCTTTTTAATTTCTTGCATACATTTGCATATTAATTTTGCCCGTCGGCTGCAGCAGACTTTGACAGTTTGTTACTATGTGATGGTTTTCGCAGGGGTGCGACTCAGTTGGGTGGCATTTCGACTGGGTGCAATGATAAATTATGAATTTTCTAATTTGCTGCATAATGAAGTAACCCCTTCCAGCCCAATTAAAAAAAAGAACAAGGAAATCGAAGGCAAAGTATCACTATATATATATTTATATATTATGTCATATATATATATATATATATATATATATTCCAATCTATAGCAGCATTTTCCTCCCACTATAAGAAGCAGATGATTGCACTTTTACCCTTTCCAAATGATTCTTCCTTTCCATACACTGAATACAGTCCATGATTTATGTAGCCCTTGTCTGTATTCATACTTCAAATTGGCCACTTCTCAACCACAGGGCAATCAGGGATGATAGTTAAGAAATCCAAATTTTATCTCGGATGATCAATTTCATCTGCAATGTTCAGTTTGTGCTTGTGTGTGTTTATTTGTGTGTGTGTGCATGCTCCTGTGTGCGAATCCATTTGTCTGTCTTGGTATAAGGAAGAATGTCATTCTAAGGGAACAAAATGAATGTTTGTATTAACTGCATAAATAAGAGGCAATAAGGGTGAAAATTAACTTCTAAGTAGTAGCACAGGCTTCCTTCCCATACCAAGCAGTTGAGAGAGTAAAACATAGAGAAAAATGGATGTTACTTTGGTGTAGTTGAGAATAAAAGGGACGTAATTGCAGGACATGGAGTTGTAATCCAATATTTTTTAAGTGTTCTGGGGACATTTAGTAGTCTTCTGCAAAAGGCAAAAATCAAGCTAGTCCAAATGCCGAATAAAAGCTTTGAATGTTCATGAATCAAAGACTTTAGGTAGACTGCAAGCCATATAGGACCCTGACTTTAAAATAGTGATAAGACTACCGATCTGTGGAATCATGAAACAAGTGCCAGCATTAGACAATTATCTGGAGTTTTAATAAAAACCAATTCTTTGGCATTTTGCCATTCTTAAAAATGCTATGTTTATATAACAAAGTGATGTACTACCAAAATGCAAGCCCCCCTCACAAACGGCTCTTCTCTTTGATTTTCCTAAAAGCTACAGCTGAGCTACCCCAGTTATCTAGCTCACAAGATCTGACACTAATATACCACAATCAAGCACCAGAGAGCACAACATACAGCCACAAAATCTATTTTAGTTTTGAGTAAATTCAGTTTGAACAGGATAACTTTAATGTATTCCTTGGCAGTTCTGAGTTGATTTGGCACAGGCGAGCTACAGGGGACACACACCTGCTCCTAGGATGGCTGTATGTATAGGCCAAAAAGTCATTTTAGTTCTGGGCCAAGATTTTATTTTGAATTCTTAACCTTTCCCCCCCTAATATGGTATAATAGAAACAACTCCCACTTCTCCTTCTTCTTTTTCTCCTCTTACTTCTTTTCCCTTCCTCCTCCTCCTCCTCCTCCTCCTCCTCCTCCATCATCATCATTCTTGAGTTGGACTTTTCAGAACTTTGAACAAGTGTTTTGATTTAAAAGTTTTTATTGGGTCACTCTATCATCCAAAATTAGACTGATTTGTGAATTGGAAATCTGCTTTGAAACAGTGAATTGAATCCGATTGAATTGAAGTAGTTCACTGATATATTGAATGGACAAGGTATTCATAGATCTCATCTTACTTTGGTTCTAGACAGGATGTCACTTGTCCATGTTGGTGTCCCTTTTGGGGATCATCCTAAGATTCATGGCTCCTCCTGCTTGAAGAGCAGGTGACAATTATGGCTAAAAAGCTTTCAAGTTATCCTCTGCAGCAACTGCACCCATTCCAGGATCAGGAGACTGAGTCATCCATGTTTCGTTTGTCTCTCGTCTGTACTATTGCAATGTCATCTATAGGAGGCTACTCTAGTGTACCTCTCAGAAGCTACAGCTGTTCCAGCATGTGGTGGCATGAGTAGTTTTGGGTGCACTTGAAACATCAGTACTGTGTGAGCTACATTTGGTTGCCAGTTGGCTTCTCAATGAGATTCAAGGTTTTGGTAGTCTTCTTTAGTGGTTTAAAGGTTGGTTATTTTTGGGACCATCCCTCTCCAATGTCTCTGCCTGTTCCATAAGATCCATTCAGGTCAGCATTCATTAGAGTCGGCAGAATATCACCTTGTGGGATCCTGGAGTTGTGTTTTTCCTGTCACCATTTCTGTCCTCTGGGACAGCAGTGTTGCCCTTGAGATCCACATGATTCAAACCAGGCTGTATTTTTGGAAGGGCATAAAGATACATTTTTGAGCCATGCAGTTTTGTGAACCTCCTGGTATGACCATTTTAATTGCTTATTCCCCAGATGATCTACTTATTCTTTTTCTGTATTATTATAGTGTGATTTTAACTTACCTTGTACACTGTCTTGAGTCATTTGATAATTAGGTAGCCCTGCAAATCCAGTATATGAATAACTCTCCTGAATCTGCTCCAGGAGACAAAAGTGGCAGTCAAGCAGGTTTCCCCTTCAGAGTCTACACAGTCATGCCCAATAACACAAATCAGACAGCAGATTAATACAGAAACCAGGGAGATATTCCAAGGACCCTTCATTTTGATTGGGAACAAAAGTTTAGCTATTTTGGTGCAAGCTTAAGAAGGGAGAACATGTCCAAAGGGCGTTTTTCTTTTCTCCCTCCAGCTCCTGACTTTTCCGTTTGAAAAGTTTTCCTGTGAGATTTATTTCTTAATTTCTTAGATTAAGAAGGCCACCCAACCTCAAAATGACTCAGTGTAGCTTACATAATTAAAAGGGAAGATATGTGAGAGATTAGCAAAAGATCACTGGAAGAAATAGCTGGAAAAAGAGAAAGCAGAGACGGGAGATGAGGGAGGGAGCACTGGATTGGGACTCAGCAGGAAAACAAAGGAATAAAATTGAATTGCTCCTAAACCTTTAATTAAGTTGGAAATCTATGAAAAGCAAGGCTTATACAGGTAAATATTGAATCACAGAGTAACAGGGAGCAGTTAGCTGCACTATCAGAATGTTATGCTTTAATTTCTGGGCATTGGTCCAGTTTTGCTTTCATTACAGTATCTTGATAGTTTCTGGTAATTTACTTGTTCCAGTAACTTATTTAGGTAAAACAACCTCAGTTCTTGTATTTTCGTTCCATCTTATGCTGTCCCTGATCTTCCTATAGAATTTTATGGACGATGCTTAAATGCCATAAGTCTTCAACTGAAGTTCTTTTGTGAATGAAGGCAAATATACGTGTTCCAGGATAATGTTGCAGGATCCAATTTGAATCGGTTACGGAACCAGAGGTTTTGTCTTCTGAGCTTTCCGACTCATGCTGGAGCCCCATCTTCAGGGAATGTCTCTCTAGCAGAGTGTGGGCTGGTTTTTTTTGTGTGTGGTATCTATAGTGCCTGATGTGAGTGTCTTTTTAAATTATCTTTTGTTTGTTTGACTATCTATATCAGGGGTCCCCAACTCTCGGTCCATGCCAGCAACCTGTCAGTGCAAACAAGTCAAGTTTCATTTATGGGGATCCAGGTGGCATGCAAAACCACACCCCCTCCGGTCGGTGGAAAAAAACCCTTTCCCATGGAACCAGTCCCTGGGGTCCAAAAGATTGCGGACCACCCAATGTCCTAGTCACTTCCCACTTAGATTGACCTAGGTGAGGCTGACCTTGGAAAGCTTTTATAGGTTACCACTAGGACTGAATGCAGCAGCCTGGGTAGTGATGGGTGCATCCCAATATACTTGGGTGACCATAATGCTTCAGTTGCTGTATTCGTTGCCAGTCAGCTTCTTGATGTAATTCAACTTAGGTTATCTGAAAGAGTACCATTTCCTGTATTGATTCACCCATCTGGCCAGATCAAATTGGATGAACTTTCCCCTAATCTGCCTATATGAAATTATCACTTGACAGAAGCTGTCCCATACTTTGGAATTCCCTCACCCTGGCGATCTGGTCTGCTCCTTCCATTCTGGGTTTCAGGAGAGCAGTTAAGACCAGGCATTACATTTGACACAAGAGGAGAGTATGTTTTGAAAGCAGGCTAGCATCAAGCAGGGTGCATGATGTTGAATTTATTATTATTTTGAAATTTCCAATTGCATTTATATTATGGATATGGTTCACTGTTTTAGATGGGTTTGCTTTTAATGTGATGCTGATCTTGATAGTTAAGCCAGCCAGAGCCTTCCAGACTGAGTGGCATCCAAATGAATGTACTGGTTTTCATTTTTCATTTTTCTACTTTTACTTGTAGCACTTGCACTTATGTGTCTCTCTCTGTCTCTCTCTCTCTGTGTGTATTCTTCTTTGACCACATGTATCAAGGGTTGTGAGGTGATGTTGGTGGCAGATGATAGAGTGCTAAATTTTCCTTTTCTTTATTTAGTTATTGATTCATTAAACTCATAGCCATCTCAGTCAATTCCCATAAATTTAGGCAGTAGGCAGCAGTTAAAATAATGCAAGAAACCTCAAAGAAGAAACAGTAAATCCATCACAGACAGGGAGCAGGACAACTTACCTGCCCCTGGGCCAGTTGGAAAATCCAGATTTTCAAGGTTTATGAAAGCACAGCAGAGTTGGGCTGCCAGGGACCTAAGAGGGAACCATGGAAAGCTTTCATGGTGGCAATCACCATTGGGAATTGCATCCAGAAGCCAACTAGCAGCAGTGCAGCTCATGAAAGAGTGACCTTATATAAATGAACTGAAGAACATCAAAGCTACTTGTGCTGCTGCATTTTGGACTTGCTTTGTGAGCCTCAAGGCTAACATGTGAGGTACTGAGAAAAGTATCTCCATGTAAGGTCACAATTAGTGCATGGAACAAGACCCTATTAGTTACAGTTGCCACTTCCTACTTAAATAAAGAGCTGTGAGTCCAGGAGGATCCCCGTATTATCCACGGCTTCTTCCTGGAAGTAACCCCGTTGAGAATTTAAGATGGCAAATCTTTGAAACCGGAAATTTTTGAATCCAAAGTTACTTGGTTTTGCAATGGCTGGGTCTAAGCTCAGGCTGTGAGATGCCCTATTTTTGTTTGTTTGCTTTTAATTGGAGCAGGACAGTTTAAGTTCAAGAAAGTTCTTGACAGGCTCTTTGATAAACTACTTAAAAGCTGCGGTGTTGTTGTTTCCTTCTATGTTTTAATTTTTTTCTCAGATCAAAAAGCCTAAGGAGACAGGGAGTTTGCACAGTTATGAAGAAATATTGTTTTATCGCTTTACTGTTTTATGGCTGCTTTATAGTTATTGGTTTACTGTTGTTGTGAGCCACCCGGAGTTGTTAAAGATGGGCGGCCTTATAAATCTTTTAAATAAATAAATAAATAAATAGACAAACACTATTGCTGTCCACAATAATACATTCAACTCAAATAGGCTGAAAAGAATTTCTAATTGCCCTCATCTACAATAGAGAATCAGAAGTCTTTTTTTTTAAATAAGGAATGAATACTTTCAGAACCTTGTCACAGTTTTGGGACATTATTACTATTTACTCTAATATCTATACAGCACAATTGCAGCTATATGTCACTGTAGACGAACATTCCAGCTGATCCCCCATAATCTCAACGGTCTCCTCCATTTTATGTCTGCACAATAATCTCTGAATTATGTCATACATTTTGTTTTTTTAGTTCTACACGAGGAATGCATGTATGAAAAAAAAATCTGTTATAGAAGCAGACTTCAGAGGAAGATGAACTGCAGATGGGAGTTTATTCAGTGGTAAACCTGGCTTTGCATCTAAATAATGTGAATTAATCCTGGGTGAAATATGATGGTTACAAAAAAGCTGCAGACTGTTCAAACACCTATTGGACATTGGAAGGTTGTGAAGAGTGAACTGTTGGTACTGCATTGATACTCTTCAAGCCCCAGTAGAAATCAGTGGGGGATGATCATAAAGGGACCCATTAGAGCAAAATGACCCTTCAAGGGGGTGTGTTCCCACACTGCCGATCTCCGGACACAACAGGATGTATGTACAATTTAGTAGATCGAAGGACAAAAGACCTCTTGGCAGGACCAACATCTGAAGGATTTATGAATGAAGTGTTGTCTTTGGTGCAGCCATTTATAGTTGTGGCTCCTTCTCTAAGGCTACCTGAATTCAGTGTGCAAATAGTATGTCTATGGCATAATTCCATGCCAATTCTCCATATATATCAACCCTAGTTTACCTCTGATATTTCTTCAGCGTGGAAGATTTTTATTTCAGGAAACATTCATCTTTATATTGTAATCCATATTTTTTGGCTGGTGCCAGTTTTAAATTTTAATTGGGACAAATAAAGCACACAATTTCCTCAATATTTATTTATTATATTTCTTCTATGTTTATCTATACTGCTTTTCGACGGGGATTCCATAAATAAATGGGGTCAGTTGAAGAATGCCTTGTTATTTTGGTGGTCAGTTTCAAATCAGAAATAGGAACTTTCTGCAAATTTTATTAAGGAAAAACACAATAAGAAATATTTTAAAACTTCTTGCAATTACAATAAGAAAATATAAAATGATGAAATGCATGATTTTATTTCTCTATAAAGTACTACCCAATCACCATCATTGAAGTTGCATGGTATAGCAGTCTGAACCAAACAAAAGATGAATTCCTATGAATAAAAATAGAGGCACATTTAAAACTAGCCTCTCAAAGACCTGAAGGAACAGAACCAGGTTCTTCCTCCTGAGATGCTTTCCGATGTTTGTGGGCAGCTTCCGGCAGGATTAAAAGAATACTGGTAGCTCTTGGTCTACAACTGTAACTGAGCACAGAATTACAACTGTAAATCATAGTGGTCGTTAAATGGATGACAATGTCCATTTTTAGGAACTTTTTGTGACAGTTCTTAAGCAAATGCCATCGTCATTCAGCAAACATGACAGTCATTAAGTGAATGCGATGGCTGTTAAGTGAGTTTAATTTCTCAAAGGGATATTTTTTTCCTGAAAATTGAAACATAGAACATAGAATCATAGAACTGGAAGGGACCTCAGAGGTCTTCTAGACCAACCCCCTGCTTAAGGCAGGAGACATTATACTATCCTGGTAAAATGATTGTCCAGTTTATTTTTGAAAATGTCCATTAATGGAGCACCCACAATACTAGGAGGGAAACTCATTGAGTTCCCACTGCCAAAAAATTTCTCTTTACTTCAAAAGATCTGGCCTAGAAGAAGGTGCCTCAGATAGGCATATTTGCCCAATAAGTTCACGTTTATGTGTCTACCGCCAACTTGATTGGACTTTCCAGAAAAGGTACTCCATGTTGCATAACAATTTCCATCATATTTGACTATGTCTTCATGATGTGGTTTTGGCTGTGAATAATAGATGTAGTGAAACCTGGGCTACACCACTTCGTTTTTTAACATCATTTTTTATATCACTTACTAACTCCAAGTAAATTAAATTTCAGTACTAGAAATATTCTGTGGAACTCCACTTTCCTAACCCAACTGCACCATTTGCATTTGGTTATTTATAATTTTAAGAAAAACTGGAAAGCTTTGACTCTGAAAGGTAACTAGATTTGAGTTTATATACTAGTTTGAGAATGCAAAACTATGTAAGTTTGCATTCATATGCAATCTATATGAATTTATTCCCTGTATCAACGATGGCTTTCCAGATATTGCAACAGGATCTCTCATACTGGTTGTAGTAATAGTAGGTCCAGATTGAATAGGGCACCTAACAAAAAAAATGCGTATCATGAACCTCTTGCTTCAGGACTGTCATTTACTAGAAGTGCTGTATGCTAACCAGCTAGTTAGCAGGGACAACAGAAAGAGCCTGGCACATTGTAGTCTTGTCATCAGTTTAATCTTAAAAACAAATATCTGAGCCTGTACTTTTAAATGATAGCCTGGCACCTATTCATTCATTGCATTTTTTCCCTTGCCTCTGTGTAGAATACTTTCTTGTGTTTTCTCTTGTAGTACATTTGTCTGGATGCACAGGAGCTGCTCCTTATTCTTTTCTTTTGTTTTCTTTTTTTGACATAGAGTTGTTCTGGGATCCGATGACTGGTAAATTGTGTAAATAAATACCTAAACCGAGAGACTTAAACTTGCCCCAGTTCTGCCAAATTTAAAAGAAAGTTTTGAATCACAACTGAGTACCTAACTGGTCAGCTTTCACATATGCAGAGGGCTGACAGCTGCTTGAAATCTTGGCAGGCCCAGCACAGAAATGCAACACTGTGTTATTATAACAGACTATATAGTTACGGCTCATACATGGTTGATCAATATCCTTGACACAGGGAAAGATCAAGTAAAAATGTATAAGCAAAGAACCAATTATCTATGTAATGGCTATCACACACTGCTTTGACCACAGTGAATCAGAATCAGGATCAGGATCAGGATTAGGATCAGGATTTATTTTGTCAAGTGTGGACACACAAGGAATTTGTTTCCTGCTCTATACCTACATACATACAATAAACAAACTGTGATTACAATCAAAGATACATTATATATACATAATGATTTGTATATATAAGCATAATCATTATATATATAAGCATAATCATTTGTATATATAAGCATAAGATACATTCATAGTCATAAAGTACATTCATCTTGTCAAGGACATATAAACTACAATTGATAAACTGCAATCTTAATCATTTTTTTTCATGTTTTCTGTACACCGCCCTGAGTCCTTCGGGAGAAGGCCGGTATATAAGTCTAAACAAACAAATAAATAAATAAATAAAATGAATACAATCACAATCATAAGTACATTCATCATGTCATCATATTATAAAGTACAATCATCACGTCACAAAACACCTTTCATCATGTCACAAAACACCCTTCTCATTAACAGAGTGGTTGGTCACTATGAAACATCTGTGGATGAATATCCAGACATGCATGCCACCCTTGCAAGCCATGTAACCTGCATTTTCTCAACAGCCATTTCAAAAGAAGCTATATAGCGGGATACTATTTAGCATACCGTATATTACAGTCAGGACTGAATGGAGAATCAGGGCCTAGCCTCTATCTTTAGTCATCTGGTGTTTTCGCTCCCTGGTTCGTGTGAGAACAAAACAATTGCTTTGGGGAAGCCTATTGTTCCTCAGCCTTCAGCCTTTCAGTTCAGAGTAACCTTATAATTTGCCAACCAGCCTCTAACAGCCCACGAGTCCTTTGTTATTTGGCAAGTGAAATGTTCTTATTTTTCTTACCTTACCATGCAGGAGGAAAATATTCCATCTGATGAATGAAAAGTTGCTGCTTCTAGGGGAATAGCACGAGGGGAACAAATTCAGGAAGAGTTAAACAGTCTCTTTTCTGTAATCCATGTGGCATTCCTATATGAATGTGAAACAAAAAAAAGAGGTAGTGAACACAATTGAAGTTAAAATAAAGACCATTGTTTTTACAGTGAAGCTTCTGTATGACTGAATTTCCTTGAGTCAGTTTAGCTTCTTCTTTTTTACCCAGTAAAGTTCAGTTGATAGGAAATTTGTCACTAAAAGCAAATGTTGGGAGAGACGGGAGAAAAGAGATTTAACTATTTCTATTATGAAGCCTGCCGCTAGAAGGCAGTGTTTCCCACTGATTAAACATGGAGAAAATATCCGCGTCTTGTTTCAGCTTGAAACCAAGGAGATTTTTGTTTGTATTGTTGTTGTACAGAATTGGAAGTGATTTGAAAGAGTGATCATTACCTGTAATAAGTCCTTTCATATTACCTTCATTTCTAGCAAATATGCTCTTTAGGTTTTCGATATGAAAACCTGCAAGACAATCAAAAATAATCAAAAATCAAAACTAAGTCTAAAGAAATAAGTATAGGCATCATGAAAAAATATCACTTTTATTCAAATGATGTTCAATTATTTCTCAATACATGTGTGGGGTACAGTAATACAAACACATAAGAATGCAAGCAGTGCCTTAATGAATGGGATCCCTGGTCTATTTATTCGCACAGCAGCTAACCAACTACATAGATAACTCGCTAAATTGATCCACACGACTTCCATGAATTGATCCAACCTTTTTCTAAACTCACACAAACTGCTGGCTAGCATCATAAATCTAACTTAATTATGCATTGTGGAAAAAAACAATCATTTTATCTGTCCTGATTTCTCAAAGATTGAATTTCATTGAGTGACCTCTGGCTCTAGTATTTTAGGAAGGATGAAAATAGCTTCTCCTTGTCCATTTTATCCACAACATAATATTGAAAAATCATATCCTCACTCATTCACTTTCTTTCTAGACTGTTTGTGTGAATATGTATATTTGAAAGGCTATTTGCACTCAGCAAGAAGCAGTCTCTCTGTAAAGCAGGGCTCCTCAACCCCAAGTCCATGGACCAGCATTGGCCCATGGCATGCCAGCAACTGGGCCGCGCAAACAAGTCAAACCCCATCTGCAGGATGCGGGTAGCATGTAAAACCACACCCTTCTGGTCTGCGAAAAGCTTTTCTTCATGGGACCGGTCCCTGGTGCCCAAAAGGTCGGGGGCCATTTCTGTCAAGGATCCTCTCTAATATTGCTTTACTGTATAGTAAGTAAGTAAATGAGGACCCAGATCGTTGGGAGCAATATGCTGACTGTGTAAACCGCTTAGAGAGTGCTGTAAAGCACTATTAAGCAGTATATAAGTCTAAATAATAATAA
>JANHFO010003572.1:263651-274036 GCA_032468095.1 Pareas carinatus | reverse complement strand
TTAGGAGAAGCCTTGCCTTGTAAAGGAAATTTTGATATAAAATATAAAATATTTTTATTTCTTGATAAATGAAAATTCCACATATTGTAAGCTATAATTTTGTTTATTGTTGTCTAATAAAAACTTTTTCTATATAAAAAAAAACACCTAAGGCTAAGGAAGTGGCTTCCAAATAATTTAGTTTGTATACCTCCAATGCAAATAATTTGGAGCAAGTTATGATTCAAAATAGGACAGCTTTCTATGGTCCTAATTCAATAGCTGATTGATATGTTTCTGATATTCATGGCTTTTATTGTTTCTTTTTGCTGCTATTTGACCTTTTCCCTCACTGGAAATACAAGGAGAAGTTTTCTTAAGGTTATTTTTGCTAGAAAAGTATGCTTGAGTGCCATTCTTTATAGTTAAAAGGGAGGAAGGAGTGGGATGACCAGTGTATAGTTTGATGGCCCCATCAGTGTTTTCCAGAGGCTATTAATAATCAGAATCCTGAGTACGGACGAGCAAGTTAAATCCCGTCACCGAAACAGCAAACAGCTTTAGTCAAATATATTGCCACAGGATTAAAAATGAATCAAGCATGTATTTGTCTTCTCAATGGGAAACTTTTATTAATAGTTTGAAGAGTGAAAAGCTTAGCCTTGTACAATAAGCACTATAGTGAATTAAAAAAAATTATGTGCAAAATTGCAGGATACTAAAGTTGCAGTTAAAGCTTCT
This sequence comes from Pareas carinatus, assembly GCA_032468095.1. Lineage (NCBI taxonomy): Eukaryota > Metazoa > Chordata > Lepidosauria > Squamata > Pareidae > Pareas > Pareas carinatus. Next base: position 273,316 of record JANHFO010003572.1, on the reverse strand, counting down.
CACCAGTTCCAATAATTTGCCTGCTTAAAATTCATTCTTTCTCTTTCATAAAAGATTGTCTCATGGTGGTCACAGCAGAAATATGATGGTCCCAGGATGAACCTGGGGCTCTACCAAGTTTAATGATTTTGGTGCTGTTAAAATATTGGTCATTGCAATAAAGGAATATGACAGCATGGTATTCCTGAGGAATGTCTCAGTTCCTGGCAAATGGTTTCATTTCCTGAGAAATGTCTCATTCATAGTTCTTTTTAATTTGGCTTCCTTTGTGTAATACTGTGTCTGTGGCTGCCGGTGTCCTGATATAGCCAGCTTACTGCATCGCTGGCTATTGGGGGCAAAACTTTGGCCCCATGGAAAGGATCCGCAACTTGGGTGTCCTCTTGGATGTACGGCTATCCTTGGCAGATCATGTGGCAGCCGTCACCGGGGGGGCCTTTTACCAGGTTCACCTGGTATGCCAGTTGTGTCCCTTTCTAGATCGGGACACCATGTAGACGGTCACTCAGGCACTCGTCATGGCCCTCCTGGATTACTGTAACATTCTCTACATGGGACTCCCCTTGGCGCGCATCTGGAAGCTCCAACTGGTAGCCAAACCAGTCTGAATAAATAAATGAGTTTTTAGAACACAGCGGAAAGCACGAAGGTCAGTAATTGTATGAATCTCGGGGGGGAGGTCGTTCCAGAGGGTGAGTGTCGCCAAAGAGAAGGCTCTCTCCATGGGGGTCGCCAGCCGACATTGTCTAGCTGACGGCACCCTGAGGAGGCCCTGTCTGTGAGAGCGAACAGGTCAGTGGGAGGTATCTACAGGTAGAATGTGGTCCTGTAAATAACTAGGTCCTATGCCATGGAACGCTTTAAAGGTGGTAACCAAAACCTTGAAACGCACCCAGAAGCCCACCGGCAACCAATGCAGCTCGCACAGGAGAGGAGTCACATAGGAGCTCCCCCTCGGTCCCGTAATTCCCCACGTGGCCACATTCTGGACTACCTGGAGTCTCCGGGTGTGTACCAAGGGGAGCCCCATGTAGAGAGCATTATAGTAGTGGAAAATGACTAAGGCTTGAGTGACTGTCCACAGGGAGTCCCAATCTAGAAAGGGTCGCAACTGGCAGATCAGGCGAACCTGATAAAAAGTTCCCCTGGTGACGGCTGCCATATTGTCCTCCAAAGACAACTGTGCATCCAGGAGGACGTCCAGATTGCAAGCCCTTTCTATGGGGGCCAATGTTTCTCCCCCAATAGCCAGCGATGGAGTCAGCTGGTTATATCGAGTTGCTGGAAGCCACAGCCAATCAGTCTTGGAGGGGTTGAGCTTGAGCTTGTTCTACCATGAATCAAAGCGAGCTTCATTTTGTTTCTAAGTGAAATTCAAAATGTTGGTAGTAATCTTTAAACTCTTCTGCCTGCTTGTAAAGGGAGATAATCTTAGGATGCTCTCCTATATTTTTCAAGAATCTGTGAGATACATTTAATGGGAATAACAGAGATGGCTTTTCAGCTAACTTTTTGAACTTCCAAGAGAATGTGTCATCTTCTCATTATCTTATTGAAAAGGGTGGATTCAATTTAAGGAAGGCTTTTAACACATATTTTTAAGATGCTGTTTTAAACAATCTCCATAAAAATACATTTTAAATTGGGTGATTTTTTCATTTAAGTTATTAACTACTCTTATTTGACTTCAGAAACATGTGGGTGGATACAGGTTTTTAGCTGTAAACCTGTAAACCTCAACCTCTAACTTGAAGATAGAATGCGTATCCTTGGATTCTATCTTGCATATTGTTATCAATGTTGTATATAGCTTCTTTCACAATTTTGGGGTGTGTAAAGGGGATCACTCCAGTTCAGTTTCATTATGCATCCTGTAAAAATCAGCCTACCTGTGATTTGTGCCATCACCTTACAGCTATTTTGTTTAGATTACAACTATCATACCATGAGGTGTCACTTCATTATAAATTATTTTGAGATTTCTAAATTAGTTCATTTTCCCATATCCCATGGGCATCTCCCATATCCTTGTCAACTGTCTTTTGAGAATTTGGAACTCTTGCTCTATTTTCGTGAAGAAAATGGGATGTAATGTGTACTCAATTCAGTTGTAGAATCTATGCAATGAAATCTGCCTGATTGGATTCCCCCCCCATGATGAATCATTTTGGAAGCCCCTAACCACAACCTCAGATCTGAGACTTTTCTTTCACAGTCAAACAGAAACCTCCTCAGCTTGAGAACTGCATTCCACAATGACCTTTCCTGTTAATCTCTTCCTCACAGCTGCCAGCCCTGGTTTCAGTGCTTCTATCTCTTGACCGAATCTGTTTCAATCTGTCCTTGTCAGCTCCACTCCAGACCCTTATCAGTGCTTGACCAAACTGACTAGTTTGTTATCTAGTTGAGTTCCAGAGGCAAGTTCCATTTCTAATAGGATGGTATTACAGTGTCCTGTCATTACTGATGGATAATGAAGCAGACCTTTTTGGCTTGAAGATCAGAAGTGGACAGGAGCTTTCAGGTTCTTACAACCCATTCTAAGTTCTTGTTTAAAAATATATAATAAGAACAGGTTAAAAGAATTGGGGTAGGAGGAAGAAATGACATCTACAATCCAGTAAAGTCAGCGACAAATTTTCGACTGATTGAAGCAACCTGGATGGCACCTAGTTTAGCCAGTTAGGGCCATATTAACATATATAGTTGTTGCAGGAAGTTCCCTGTCCTCTAGGAATTAACACACAAACACAGACAAGGCATTTTTTCCTCAAATTTGAAAACAAATATGGTTTTAATGATCTGGTAGTTATAATGTCAAATAAAATAATTTAATTATTCCCATGAAATAAAATGATTGATATGATTTTTTGAGGGAGTAGAATTGCTTTTCTCTATAATGTTTTTATAATACTCTGTAGGAATTCACCATCAGAGATATTTTCTTCCAGTTCATACTTGCTTTAAGTATGCATGAATTTCGACCCTTGTTTTGAATATCTTATTTCATTAAACCTAAATTTCTGTAGTATTGCTGTTCAGAATATGAGATCTGAGAATTCTTAAAGTTGCAACAAAAATGTTAATTTGAGTGGACATATAAAACTGTGGTTATTCCCTCACAACAGATCTTTGGAAAGAATGTAAAAAAGTAATTACATTACTTCTATGTTAAGAAGGACTTAATATTTCTTTGTTTCATTGCCCTCCCATCAGAATCATTAGACCTAGCATAGATTCTTTTAATATTTTTATTAAAACTTTATAAAAGACCAAAAGCAATACAAATTAATATAAAGTAAGGAAAAATAGTAAAAGAGAAATCAAAACAAAAACAAAAAGTGCAAGAAGAGAAAACAAGAGAAATAGAAAAGACAAAAAAGAATACTAAGAAGTGACTTCCGATATTCTATTTTAACCACTGTCTTTAAAATTACATCGTAACATTCTTTTTTGTATAATCTATCCCCTTGCAATTTGCCTACTGAGCAAATAGATCGACAGATTATACTGTTAATATGGCTCTGCATTACATACTTCAACATCTTGAATCTTCAAGGACTTTTGCAAGGGTCCTTTTTGTAGACTTCAGCTCGGCATTCAATACCATCATTCCAGATATTCTTCTAACTAAACTGATTCTGGTAACCATGCCTGACCCCATGTGTAAGTGGATCATAAGCTCAAAATTGTAGAAATGATAGTAGATTTTAAGAGAAGCCCTCCTATTCTACCACCTCTTACAATACTAGATAACACAGTATCAACAGTAGAGACCTTCACGTTTCTAGGTTCTATAATACCTCAAGACTTAAAATGGACATCTAACATCAAAAAAGTCATCAAAAAAGCACAGCAAAGAATATTCTTCCTGCCCAAGGAACTGCTGATACAGTTCTACAAAGGAATTATTGAGTCTATCTGTACGAGCCAGAAAGAGGGCTGTGAAAATATCTACAGACTCCTCACAACCTGGACATAAACTGTTTCAATTTCTTTCCTCAAGATGATGCTATAGGGGCATTGCATGGCAAAACAACTAGATACAAGGACAGTTCAGCCCCCCATGTCATCACTCTGCAAAAGAACTATTTCCCATAACACTGTCAAAGTACCTAGTAGGGCTGCATTGCTATTATCCATCTCATCTTTCCTATTACCTATGTTGCTTGTATCTTATGATTTATATTAATTGTTTTATTAAGTATCCTATAACTATAACTGAGTGTTGTGTCTTACGGTTTATGATGAATGTATTTTATGATTATGTTCATGATTTATCACTTGTTTGTATGTATACTGAGAGATTATGCACCAGAGACAAATTCCTTGTGTGTCCAATCACTCTTGGTCAATAAATGTTTCTATTCTATCATCAAAGCCATAAATCACAAATTCATTTTTTCCACTTTTATTCAAAAAGTTCATAAGAGGTGTCCAGCCACAAATAAATGTAGATATCTTTTCTCTAATCAAAGAAATTAGCAAGATCAGTCAATTTCACCCGCTTTGCCTCCATTGTGAGTAGTGTCAAATCTTTCCACATCTGTGCATATAATAATTTTATTGCAGCAATTATATACTAAAATAATATTCCATAGGTTTTATCCATTAGTCCTAAAAGGAAAAGTTCTGGCTTTAATAGAATATTATTTAAAAACTATTGTATGTATCCGAATACATTTTTTCTGCTCTTTTAATGACCACTAAGCATGATAAAAAGTTCCTTCATGTTGTTCACATTTCCAATATACATTTAAAATGTGCTTATATATTCTAGATAATTTATCTGCCTTCATATACCAATGATGCTTCATTTATCCAAATTCTCTTTGAGATCATAACAAAATGTAAATTTAAACTCTTTTACCCATATATTTTCCCATTGATCCATCTGCATATTACAATAAAATTTTTAGCCCACTTTATCATTCATTCTTTAAAACTGCTCTTCTGTTTCACATTTCAGCCAGAATTTATACATTTTAGCAATTTAATGTCCATTTTCAGTACACAATTGTACTTCAAATTTTGCTCCATACACATTTTTAAGTAGATAGCTCTGTGCAGAGGCTGTGATGTCTGTCACGAATTGTACTAGATTTTTAAGCTATATCATTTAGATCAGACCATATAAAAACAGCTTCTCACTGCTATTTGTAGAAGTCTATTTGCTAGACTGGAATATGATTTCAAAGCATCTTCCTGTGAGAAAAAGAAATCAGGGACAAAACTTATGCTTTGCATAAAGAAGTATCTATGTTTAGCCTATGGTAATGTCAGTAAAAATGGGCATCAAGAAGAACGCTGATTTATTCTGGGGCAGGTTTAGGGATTATCAGCACTAAAGCTATGCTTATATAAAAGGAAATTAGTTATAATGTAGGTGAATGAATGGGTACATAAATGGCATTGACCACAAAAATTATGTTTCTGGAATCATGGCCTAGAATTTGAATGCTGATAGCATGTATCTCTCAAAGTGTGGTGAAATGTGTTATGGCTGTGAGATAAAGGCTCATCCAGTGTCACCCAGTGAGCTGTACGAGTTCTGTGGAAGTTGACAGTTGGATCTTCCCTATTTAAAGTATTTATCTATTGTAGTATGTTGACTATGCTTGGATTCCCTCAGTGATAATATGTGAACCTTGGAGGTTTAGCAAGAAGAGGAAAGACTTAGTTCTCTATTATGCTGACAAACAGTCTCTGCTTTTACTGAAGAAGTTCAACAGGGAAGTTTGCCATGGAATAAACACACAAACAAAATACAATACTACCCCATAATGAATGAAAACAGTAGTGATTTTCTTTCAAGCCAAATAAAAGAGAGGGACATGGAGAGAGAAGGTAGAGAGAATTATTCCACTAACATTTGACTGATGTTAAGCATGATAGAGCAATAGGATGGGCTGAACCAGAGCAGCTGCTTTCTCTCCAAGGAGAAATTGGAGTTAATTATTGCTGGTATAAAATACTAAAAGAACAAGGGAGAAAGAGGATATTTTGAAAATCTATTTATTTATTTAAAAATAAAATAATAATGAAAGGGAGAGGCTTTCATTCTTCTTGGATTCCCTGTGGAGTCTTCAGTTCCTCGGGTGGCCTGAGGAGAGATCAGTGAAGCTATGCTTTGTAGTCTATTACTGCACAGCTGTTCATCAATTAGAATGAGGAAAATAGCCCTGCTGCTTTCAAATAGTGCAGTGGGCACGGTACATTATCAAGCAGAATGTAAAGTGACTACATGAAAACCCACATGGTATAGTTGTGTGGGGTTTTTTTGAAGGGAAAAGGGTGGGCCATGGCATTTCATCCTCCATTTCTTCATTCTTTTCTTTCTTTCTGATCCTGGCTTAATCATTAGGCTTCTTATATACTTGGATCTCTCTATTCTGTTACTGTAGTGCACCCCAGAAGCCAGATATTGTAGCGGAAGCAACATCAACCTCACCCAACTCAGGGGAGAGAGCCTTTGAAGAAGAGATTTTATTTTGGAATAAAATGTTTTTGTGAAACAGTATGTGAAGGAGGGAGTGGAGAGAAGAGGACTCTTACTTCTGATACACTGGCTTTGGAAGGTATTCTGAGTAATTTCATCTCAATATATGCAATATGTTAACCCCCCTTCCAATTCTTAATACCAGCACATACTGTGTCCTTTGCATTGCTATTCAGGGAGAGATATGTACATGAAAGGTCAGCAGATAGGTTGGATAGATAACCTGGAGTGAAGGGTTGCACTAGATATTTTTTTCTCCACATTTCTTTTGTATTTGTAGTATAAAAACCTAGCATAGACTGGGATGAAATGGTTGGTTCAGAATGGAGAATTCTTAGATACAAGGAGGAAATGGATGACCTCTGCACAAGTGACTTAACAAAAGCCCAACAGAAAGTAATACGGTGCTCAAAACAAAAGAAGATGGCATAAGAAAGAACACTGAATCCAATATGATGCTTAGGAATTTTATCCCTCTTTTTATGCAGCCTTGTCACCAAGTCATTTTTCTTTTTCTTTTAATGTATCAGTGAGAGATCTGGTGAAAAGCAGATAGTTAGTGCTACTTTGCTGCCATATGCCTTTCTATTTGAAAATTTGCATAAATAGCAAAACACTAAAACAGGATTTATAACCCAGCTTCCCTTTTTCTCCAGCAACCCTTTGCTGAAAATAATAAAGAGAGCCTTAGACCACAATTTACTCTGAAGTTAGTCATAAAGAATTTAGCAGAATGTACATCCAGGTAATTATGCTAAGGATCACAGCTTCAGATTTCACAGATATCCGTGTCTCAAATGAATTACTTGGGAGCCGCCTTATGTTTTAATAAATCATATTATGTAGCTTTTTATGCTAGATGCCATCTAAACCAATGGAAGCACAAGACAGTATCTATGTCATATACGTATAAGAGGTAAGTCTTAACCATCAGTGACAAAATCGAAGGGGTGATATATAGAGTAAAAATTTAGATTCCAGTGGAAAGAAGATACCGTTATTACACATATTTTCCTCAAAATTAATTTATTAGGTCTACTTTTGATTTAGAACAGAAGGATATAATCAGTTAAATAAAGATGATTACACCAATGCTGAATTACAACAAGCTGGGGGTGAAGATCTGATTAGTTATTCAAGTGTTTAGTCCTCAGCATTATTGATTCTGTTTGAAATATCCTTTTATGTAGATTGTTTTATGATTCATTATTGTTTTACTATTTTAGTGCAACCTGTCACCCAAATCTGCTGAAACAGGACAGTAGGATACAGTGGAGGATAAGGTGCCATTTGCAACAACCCTGGGGTGCTGTCCAAGCTTTAGCATCCAGCAGACTCCACTGACACATTAAATAGTCTTCAAATAATTCTTACTAGGGGAGGACAGGACAGGACAGTACTCCTTGATGATATTTCCATCTTGTTCATTTTTAAAAAACCCACATGACTGGAGCATGCTTTTATGGGCAATTGTCAGAAGCAGATTGTGACTGCAGGATGCGCACAACTAAACTAAATTTTGCAACTAGTCCACTGTTGTAGAGAGATGCCCAGAGACAGAAAAGTTTTACTTTTCAACCTGAATATGTTTGATAGTCAATGATGTAAGCATTGCAGAGGAACAGCTCCATCCACCTTGGTTCTGAATTCTGTCTGAAGTGTATGCTATCCAAGTTCACACCCAGCCTCCCCTCATTCCCCATCCACAGTGTTGTTGGTGACAGGCCCAAGCTGTCATCAACAACATAACATCACTGCAGTTAATACAGAGCACACATACAAAAGAACACATGATAACTCAGTTAAAACACCAATGCATTTGACAAGTGTGAAGAGTCAATGAAAAAGCAAAGTGGGGAAAGCAAAACAACTTGACATGACAATATTGAACTCACTGTGGCTGTCAGGGAAAATGCTTTCTCAGCCCTGCAAATGAAGAACATCTCGCCCTAGCCTTCCAGGTCATGCTGAAGAATAGGGTTGCAAGAGAGTGCCAAAATTGAAGCTGCACTGATGCTGAGCTGTCATCCTACTCTTATCTTCCAAAGTCAACCAATTGATTAGCCAAACCGACTAGAAATTGCAATGGTCAACTGAGCACATGCTTCCTACAATATTTGAAAATCAAATAAAAATAAATAATCTTTCCTTCTTGGCCCTTCATGAAACATTATTCCAGACAAAGTTGTAGACAGTTCTGATCCTTTCACCAAAGTTAACTGAAAAGGGATTTTGGTTTTTACCTTCTCTACTTAGTTCACATCCCTCCTGCATCTGATCTCTTATATACAGGAGAAAACAAAGCATCTGTTCCATCTATTTCCCTAGCAGCATTCTTAGAAGAGGAACCAGTCTTAAATCAACCAAGACCGAGGATGGCTTTAGGATTTCATACTTCTCTCAAAAGCTCTTCTTCCATGATTGCTGAAAAGTGACCTCACATTTTTTCCCCTGCCATTTTGCATTTTTCTTTCACTGGCCTGACTTTGGGAGCATATGACGATATATTTTCAGAGAGAAAGCATTTGTCTAAATTTTTCCCCTTCTCATTCAGGCTAGGAAATGGGTTCAATGGATGAGGTCTTTTGTGCTTTTAGGAGAACTTACGTGCATTCTTCAAAATACTGATATAAGCACCACACACTTTTATAAGATTCACTTTCCACACTACATTTAATGTATTATTATATAAAAATAACTGATTAATACATGTTTTCTATCTCCCCTCCCCACAGAACCTGGATCAATAAGACCTTTGCCAGGTCTGGAATAGGATTAGACTATCTTTGACTGGTATGTGGCTGTGGACTTTTGTCATCTGATGCCCTTTCGGAGGTTATGGATCATCTAGCCCTCTTTGGAAAGGGGGGGTCCCCTCCCCTTGAACTCTGGCCCCCATTTTGTGATGTTCACCACGTATTCCACCACCGACCTCAGGGCACTGCGGGAGTCCTCCCTCTCGCAGGTCTGGCCCATTTCATTATCCAGGGCCTACCTCGAGGACGGGTCTTGGAACCCAGAGAGGTGGTATGCGGCCAAGGCCAAAAAAGCCCAAAAAGATTTTAAATTGCGGAGGTTTTTAAATGGGGTTTTATGTAAGGTTTTAAGGGGGTCGGGAGGGAGGGTTCAAAAGGGAGTGAAGGAATGTATAGGGCCGGTCGAGAGA
>JANHFO010003572.1:232485-247169 GCA_032468095.1 Pareas carinatus | reverse complement strand
TAATTTTTGCACCCAAAGATGCGCTAGGTCTTATTTTCAGGGGATGTTTTATTTTTCCACCGAGGCCGCCCAGAACCGGAAGTTCGAGGCCTTATTATCGGGGAGGTCTTATTTTGGGGGGATGCCTCATATTTCAGTAAGAGGCAAAACTGTAAGTAGGTCTTATTTTTGGAGGATGTCTTACTTTCGGGGAAATTGAAGTGAAGATTTTCTTATTGTAACAAGATTGCATATGTCTCTATTGCAACCAGTTGCCTGTACTTCCTGATATGAAAAAGCCCCATGGGAGGAACTGCTTCTGAATTTTAACTGAAACATGGGAAATGAGGCAGACTGCAAACTGCTAGGGAGATTCTTGTACATTGGAGGACAAAATATTAACAAAATGCCTTGATTAAATTAAGTGAAAGAATTCTGTGATCTCCTTAAAAAAACCACTAGCATATTCTTTTCCTCCCCAAAAGCAATTTTTTTCTTTCATTAAATGGAATGAGTATGGCCGAAAAATATGCAGACTTTTTCACAACACTAATTAGAATAACCATTTTGCTAAAAGGATGCAGTAACATTTTATGAAGCTCTGTGCAATGGGGGAACATGGCTACAAGGCCTGTTAACCCATCTGTCTCTGTTCTTATTCCACGGCTTTACCCCGATCATACAGCAACTAATTTAAAAAAAGATATACCACAACGGCTAATGGAGACTTTATAAAAGCCTGGTTGACTTTAGCAGATCTCAAAAAACTATGTAGAATTATACAAAGACAAATAACACATATGGATAGTCCTCAACTTATGACCAGTTGCTTAGTAACCATTTGAAGTTACGACTGATCTGAAAAAGAGATTTGCAACCTGGATCTGAAGTTCCAATATTCATCCCCCTCAATGCAGTCATGTGACCACAATATGGGTGCTAGGTAACAAAGGCACATTTATGGCCTCTATGGTTACGTGACCACATTTTGTGATGGAAAACTGTATCATAGAGAACAATCCATTATGGTTATGAGGACTACCTGTAAATAAATCTAAATGAAAGCAAAGGCTAACCACTGTTGCTAAGAAAATTACTTGCAAGTATCCATCGAAGAAGTTGAGCTCAACCCAACTCAATTTTTACTTTTCATTTCTGAATGGGACAAAAGGCCTTTACAGATCCCATTTTTGAAAATCATCTCCCTATGCATTAATTCATATTTATAAAGCTGCAGTAGTGCTAAAATGGATTTTAAAACTTAATTCCTCACATAAGAACCAGCACTAGTATGGTGGCTCAAGATAAAAGTGGGAGGCCCAAATTTTTTGTATGCTGCCTTGAGCTCCTATTATATATGCACACACACACACAGAAAAGAAACATAATAATTAGATATGTCCAACTTGGTGTTATCTTTTTCAATGTTACTCTCTCAAAGAAATGAAAGTCGTAAATGACAAGTAGGCTTTTCAAATGTCTCCATTAGAGAAAGTGTGAAAGAAGGACCCTCTGCATGGGGTACTGGTGTCAATCCAAAATCAGTGCCAGGCAATTTTGTTCCCATAGTGTCATCCTTCTTGGACAACTGAGGTGAATTCCTTCTAGCTCAGTACTGGTTCAGTTCAAATGAATAGACTTCCATTTTTACATTTGCAAGGCTGGAGCTCTGAGGGACTTGACAGTACAGGTATTCCTCGACTTACGACCATTCTTTAGTGACTGTTCTGTAGCATCCCTGAAGCCAGGTGATCAAAATTCAGTGTTCAGCGACTGGCAATGTATTTATGATGGTTGCAAAGTTCTGGGGCCATGTGATCGCCATTTGAGATCTTTCCAGCTGGTTCTAACAAGAAAAATCAACGGGAGAAGCTAACTTTGCTGAATTACCATGGCAAAAAAAAAAATTTGTAAAATTGCCCCGAATCACTAATGACTATCTTTGTTCTAGTTTAGTTCGGGTCTTAATTATGGTTGTATGTAAAGGACTACGTGTCAGCCATTTCCCAATTTGTGAATTGTTCTACTGCATTTTATCACCTGCAGTCTGAACATGAAGTTGTCATGGACATCTTTTTCAATAAAACTGACAAATTTCTTCTTCACCTCTCAAGCATGATTTAATTGGCTTTCTTATAAATTGCAGAACTAAATATCCTTGTGGCCCCTACAACTTCACATCAGACACTATTAAGCTTCAAAACCCCTACAGAGAGATAATTTGGTTGATTATTCATGCTAATATATGCAGGGGGCTCCTAATTCTTGCCTCCCTCCCTCAATCCTGTGGGCTAAAGAACCCATTAACTAAAATCCCCTTCTCCCACAAGATATAGTTTCTAACTTATAACTATACTTGAAGAAAGCACCCAACATTTTTACAAAATAGTGCACAACATATATTGAAAACACTGATGGGGAAAGAACATGGGGTATGGAGTTATTTTCTTAAATTTTGTGTATGAAACATATTGAAGGATTTGTGTTATTCTGTAGCTGCAGTAGCTCAAAAGATAAACATAAGTATATTGTGATTTTTACTATCTACGTTTGGTCAGTCAGAAGGGATAGAGATTGTTTTATGGGACAGGTTGCTTATTTCCAGCTTTCCAAAACTGGGAAAAGAATCCAATGTACATGAACCTCAAAATGTTTTTGAAGGATCAGAAAGTGGAAATTGTTCTGTATTTGTGCTGAGAGAGAGGAAGGTGGGGATCATATATTGGGGGAAAATTTTAGATAGCTGGCAAGTATGGATTTCTTTAAATATGTTTGAAAGTCTCTGTATGAGAAATGAGAGTGTCAAGTAGTTTTGAATTATTCAGTTTTGCCTCTGGCCCCACAGACCTTTGTCACAGCTGGCCACCATTCCCAAGGAAGTAAACTTTGAAGGTTTCCTCTGACCCAAAAATATTGTTCAGCCCTGAGATACTGTATCTTAAAGTTTTTATTTGTTTGCAAACATGATCCGCAAACTATTCAGGTGCAACTGATAAATTCATTGCTAAGAATCAGAAATGTAACAAGTAGTTGATTGATTAGAATAATCTTTTGAAAAAGCTTCCATCCTTAATCTGATAACAGATTTCTTATTATTAAAGTAATAATTATGTTAAAATTCTAGCCTGGCTTAAAACTATTCAGACAGATTAGACATGGAAGACAGAATGACTCTTACATCACTACTCTATACAGAATAACAGAATAGCAGTGCAGTGGATAGGATGCAGTATTGCAGGCTGACTGACAACTGCCAAAAGTTCAATCCTGACCGACTCAAGATTGGCTCAGCCTTTCATCCTTTCGAGGTTGGTAAAAGGAGGATCTAGAGGAGCAGTAAATAAGTCTAAGTGCTAGTTTGATGTTATAACAGACTAGACATACCTAGTTCTCACAACCTTTTGTTGTACACTATAACCTCCAGGCCCCTAGTCACCTTTGTTGCTCTTCTCTGTACTCTTTCCAGAGTTTCAACATCTTTTTAATATCATGATGACCAGAAGTAAGCACAGTATTCCAAGTGTAGCCTTACCAGGGCAGTATAAAGTACGAATACTTCACATGATCTGTTGATACAACCTAGAACTGCATTGGCTTTTTTGGCAGCTGTAGCATGCTGCTTGGTCATACTTAGGTGCTGTTCACTACGACACCTAGATTCGTCTTGCAGGTACTGCTGTTCAGTCAAACACCACTATTTTATACCTGTGCATTTCGTTTCTCTTGCCTAAGTGTAAGATTTTACTTTTCTCACCACAAAATTACATTTTAGAGTCCAGTGTTCAAGTCTTCAGGATCTTGAGCCTGCTGCCTATTCCCCCCCAGCTTGTTGCCTGTTGCAGATTTGATGCATTTCCTTTCTATCTCCTTATCTTTATGAAGATGTTGAAGAGTACTGGGCTTAAGACAGAACATTGAGGTACCTCACTGCATGCTTCCCTCCATTTAGATGTAGTGTCATTGAGGACTACATGTTGATTCACTATCACAGAAGGTAAAATGGCCATGAGGGACTTAAACAGTGGGATTTGAATAGCCTCTAAATGTGAAGGGTTTTAGTTCTTATCTCTGCTTTGCAGGAATCGCAAAGATGTTTCACTTGTGGATTCACATATGTGAGAGTTTCAATGTAGATTATCCTTACTTAGCACTTTTGCATCAAGCAAAATTGTAATGGTATCAGGCATTTTTCTTTCCACTGATTTTAAAAAGAATTGTTGAAATCTTCAATAATTTTTTAAAAAGTCCTTACCAGATAGCAAGCATGAATTATTTTAATAGAGTAGATTAAAATGTTCCTTGATCAGTCATCAAGAAGCAGTTTTTAATTGGTGAAGCAATCTGAGTGGACACATTTTAATCTATTTTAGTTTTATGTGTATTTTAATAATGAGAAGGAAATGTAAAGAACAGCTTGTTTTTTCTAATAATGATGAAATAAAATAGATTGTGCTTATTACATTTTAAGGAATGTTTGTATTTCCTTCAGTGTTTCCAAGGTCCCCAAGGGATACCTTTGTTGCTGATTTGAAAATATCCAAATTAATTAATTGGTTAAGCAAAAAAAAAGAAAGTAAACAATTTAGAATTATTTCAAAGCCATACTGTTGTAGTTCTTGGAAAGAGTATGTATTTTGATTTCTTTTAATTACACTATAATGAATAGTTCTACTTTTCTATTTTTTAATTTGATATGACTTTTTGTTTTGGAAACCTTTGAATATAGTGTTTTCAGTAGTGAGTTCATTCTATTGAAGAAATGCCTTGCTGATAAAATTGTTTATTTATTTATCTTGCATCTGAATCTCTGTGCTTCTCCACAAATCTATCTTAAATGTTTCTTAAGTTTGGCAACTTGGTGGCTGGACAATTATGGAAGTTGAAGTCCACACATCTTAAAGTAGTCAAGATTGAGAAACACTGATCTAACAGTCTTAAATATGCTTGGTGAGTAGGGAAAGAGTAGTTAGGAAATGTTATGCAAAGAATAATCAAGATGCATTATTGTTAGTTGAAGTTAATCAGATGTTTAGATTGGATTTGGAATGTTTATTCACCTATTGTGTCCTTCCTAAATATCTGGGATAGGCAGATTATGTAGTTTGATAGTGTTAAACTTATCATCATACAATGTAAGCTGTTCCATGTAAAGCTTCCTTTTGCAATTGATAGTAATTTTGTCACTGCCAGAAGTATTCATGTGATATTCCAGATATTTTGGGATTGTACCAAGGCGCCAATTATTATTGATATCTTTGCTTTCTTTTGTCATGGTGGTTCTAATTCTGCTTGAAAGTCTTTGTATTTTGTGATGTTCTTCAGTAGTTTGCTTCTATTCTGCTGTGTCCTGGTACTACCACATCCACTATTCAGGTTTTTTTGTCTTTCTTATTGACAGTTGTTATGGTTGGAGATTTATTTGGCAAGTATTTGTTTGTTTGTTTGAATTCTAAAGTCCCAGAGTACTTTAGCTTCTTCATTATCTATTACTTTGTCTATTTCATGTTTCCACCAGCTCTTGCTTGGAAACCAATGACATTTCTTGAGATTTTCCAATACAGTATGCTATTGTTCCATTGTTGCTACTTTGCCAAGCTGTTGTTTGCTGTCGGTCTATGGGATCTTCAATATTCCTCCTCCTCCTCCTCCTCCAGCTCCTCCTCCTCTTCCTCCTCCTCCTCCCCCTCAACATATACTTGCCTTTGCTGATGTTTTCGGTAATATTCCCTTCTAGTGTACTACTGCATCAATTTCATTTTTATTTTATTTGCCCAGATTGTTGCACTATTTTGATTTTCCTGAATTAGTTTCACTCTATCTGAAATCACTCAGAATGCAATGTGATAGCTCTAGTCACATATTTTTCAACAGAAGAAAAACCAATTTCTTTTTCAAAATGCTATAATGTCCTACTTTAGACACAGAGGTTTAGTCACATACCTTTGGCTGAAATCTAAAATCTCAATGTAACTGGGAATAGTTCTTGTCAGAGCACAATTTTTAAAACAACAAAAAATGTAAGCAAATATCCTCTCAACATAGAGAAGATGGGAACTAGGAAGCAAGGTAGGTTCAATGTACACATATATGTCCATTTAAAATTTGCACATGCTGGAAACTTCTTGAAAATAAGCTTTCAATTATCATTACTCGAAATTTGTAAAAAAAAAAAGTCTACAAGACATTTTGACTATATCTACTATATGCTTCAAAATATAATATTTCCAAATGATCTCTTATTTTTCCAAAACTAGAAAGGATAAGGAGATCAACTTAACATTATATATTAAAGATACCATAATGTTACTTTTCTTCCTTTTGCTTTTAGAGTTAAAATATTGATTTGCCAGTGGCTGACTAACTCTTTGAAATGCTGTGCTTTCTATAAAATTCAAATAATTCTCTGTAAATCAAGGTACTTGGCATGTTTGCTACAAAGCCTGAAGGTTTTAATTTTTTTTTTAAGGTAATCTCTAGAAAGTAGTTTGTACTCATGTTTTCACAGTGATTAAATATGCAAAGCAATTTTCATGATTATCACCCCGTTCTGAACCAAATCAGATGCAGCTATGCTTCTCTTTGTATAAAGTCAGTTATTGGATCAGATTCCAAAACAAATCCCCTGAATTTGGCGGATCATCATTTTAAAAGGGGGCTTGTTAAGGTAATGATTAAATTAAACCACCCCTTTAAGAATATTTAGATCTGGTCCACCAAGCGGAACGGTCTAATGGTTTTTAAATTAGAAGCTGCAAATGCTAGTGAATTTCTTTGTGGGTCAAGTGGGTATTAACAAATGCTAAGACTATTCTCTCTTTTGTCATCACCTTGAAATGTGAAAAGAAGAGCAAAGAGTCAGAAAGACACAGGAAAGAAAACGTTCGGTATTTAACACTGGTACTTTTAACCAAGGGCAGCATCAGATTTGTGAGGTTCAACTTGAGAAAGTACAAGAAGCCATTTACTACTAATCTCTTTATATCTCATGTATGTGTGTGAGAGAGATTGATTAAAGCTTGAAGAGTCAAACAAATCCCAAATACATTAAATTCCTGCAGGCTTAATGTTTTGTAACAATGAAATAGCCCACTATCCATAGAACGGTGGCAGCCACAAGTCTTACGTGTTATGATTGCACCATAACATTTTTCATTGGAAAGATCATTGCTCGTGTTGGTTTGTTTTGGCATAAGGTGTAGCAAATGCTTGCAGATTTCTGTGAGCCAGCTTATTTGTGAGGCTGTAAACTGTACCATGTACTAATTATAAAAGTCCAACTGGTTGTCACAGATAACAAGGATAGCAAGATATTTATTTTATTCTGAGGAAGGTGGGCCGGTAAGATATATATAGTATAAACAAACAAACTAACAAACAAATAATATTTTGAGCTCTTCCAAATATGGGAGTGCCTTCCAACAAAGGAAAGAAGTGGACTCCTCACTAGTCAGATGATGCTACAACTGGATGTATCTTAATATAGTAATTATTAAGCTGGACATTTGTTAAGTGAATTTTGTTCCATTTTACAGTCTTTCCTGCCATGCTTGTTAAGTGAATCACTGCAGTTGTTAAGTTAGTAACACGGTTGTTAAATCCCCATTGACTTTGCTCAAGGGGATCACATGACCTTGGGACCTTACCACCACCATAAATATGAGTCAGTTGCTTAAATTTTGATCACGTGACAATAGGAAGGCTGCAACGGTCGTGTGAAAAAATGGTCATAAGTCACTTTTTTCAATGCCGTTGAAACTTTGAATGATCACTAAATGAACTAGTGTAAGTCTAGGACTAACTTCACTGAAGAAATCCCATTTTAAGAAGCAGTTGGAAAAAATGATGTCATAAGTGCAGCAATATTTTGTTGTCTACTTGTATCAGTTCAAAAGCACAGTCCCACACTATTTAATTCCAACTTTCTTCCACCAACTATTTTTCTTTAGAAGCAGGTACCCTAGACTACCCTGTTTCCCCGAAAGTAAGACATCCTCCGAAAATAAGACCTACTTACAGTTTTACCTCTGGCTAAAATCTAAGGCATCCCCCAAAAATAAGACCTCCCCAATAATAAGGCCTCCCCTCCATTGCAGCCGGAGCAGACAGGAAATGCGACATCTCGGACTTCCGGTTCTGGGTGGCCTCGGTGGAAAAATAAGACATCCCTTGAAAATAAGACCTAGTGCATCTTTGGGAGCAAAAATTAATATAAGACAGTGTCTTATTTTCAGGGAAACACGGTATCTATCTATCTGTGTATATTTGAGACAAAGGGTTTAATTATTTCCTGAATGTTACCTGAATTCAGGCTGATGCAAACCCATTTTTCTCCAGTAACCATTTTTTCCCTCCCACGATTCCCTGGAACCATGCAGCACTCCAGATTTTGTACTGAGGAAAAGTGAATGAGTGGTTAGGAATTGGATCTGTTGCCATCCAAGCAGTAAATGAATGAATGAATGAACCCACCACTGTCTCATCTAAAGGTAGCGGAGAACCAAAGATGCTCTTACCAGAAAAACGGTCTTCACTAACTTTTTCTGCTAGGAACTGTTGTGATGTTCCTTCCTTCTCAAGCTGAGGGGAACCTCTTGCTTTCCATCTGGGTAACCCACATTATTCTCAATGTAAAATATATCAGCTTGGCTTCATAAATGAACCTGTCTCTCAGGATGGAGGTCAAGGCTGCATTCACAGAATTTACAGATGGTCTCCTTAGAACGTGCCAAATCTAGATCTCCTTAGATGAAGCTGTAGCACAGTTGTCCAAACTTGACATATTTAAGACCTATGAACTTCAACTCCCAGAATTCTTTAGTCAGCCATGTTGAACTTCAGAAGTCTTAAAGTTGCCAATTCCTCAGTTGGGAGTTGAAGTCCACAAGCCTTAAAGTTGCCATAGTTGGACACCATGCTGGCTGGAGAATTCTGGGAGTTGAAGTCCACAAGTCTTAAAGTCACCAAGGCTGGACATCTCTACTGTAGAGTATATTATGGAAGAACAGGAACCGTCCTGAATTTAATCAGTTCCTCATCTCCTTTCCAAATGGCCAACCAGATTGCTGCTCCTGGAAATCTCATAAGCAGAAACCGTGGCAGCATTTTAATCTTACTTTGCCTGCCATATGCACAGATAATAGAGATGACTATCATTGCCCTAACCTCCACCAGCCCTAGTAAAGGTAACAAAGGTGTCACAAACTTCCCAAAGGAGAAGGTGGAGTTGTGGCCCATGGCCACATTAAAGCAATGGCAGGACATTTCAACTGATTTGATTTGGGGGTGCCAATTAAAACATAAAATATAAGCCCTGTTGCTTTGGACAATTAGACCCTCTTTGGAATTGGGGTTCACTTCAGGAGGACTTGCTTGGAGATGAGAAAATTTTAAAAAAATGAGTAGAGAAGAACTATTTTGAAATCTCCTGCTTAGAGGAAGGGAGGGTAAGGAGAGTTTTTGGCATCTGATGTAATTTATCCTGCCAAGGAGCAAGAAACAGGAAAAAGGTTGATGTAGTAATAACATTAGGAGAACTGTAGCCCATACAAGCTACTGTTCTATAACTTGCCAATCAATATCTCTTTTATTAGAAGGTGCAATCAATGTACAGGAGACAGACTTAGCCAATTAAGCTTATCGACTTTACTGAAGACTTGCAGGAAACGTCATGTCTTCTGCTTTGTTTTCCTTTCAGGGAGTGAGAAAGGAGCTGTTTTTTTTTAATCACCGGATTCCCACCAAATCTTCTCCAGGAGTTCCTGTAGAAAGGAAACACTGACAGAAAACAGAGTAGAGATATCTTGAACGGCTTTAACCTGGGGTCAACAAAGGGAAGCAAAACACACAAATGTCTTCACAGCACTCATGCACACGTTTTAAATTTTAAATTTATTCTATTCTATTCTATTCTATTCTCTACTGTTCTGTTCTATTCTATTCTATTATTTTAATCTATTCTATTCTGTTTTGTTTTGTTTTATTATTTTGCTCTCTCTTCTGTATTCTTTCCTCCTTCTTTCCTTCTCTTCCTTTTTCCTTCTCTTCCTTCTTCCTTCCTTCTCTCCTTTCCTCTCCTTCCTTCTTTCCTTCCTTCTCTCCTTCTCTCTTTCCTTCCTCCTCTCCTTTTCTGTGTTCTCCTCCCTTCTTTCCTTCTCTTCTCTTTCTACTTCCTTCTTTCTTCTTTCTTTTCTCTCCCCCCTTCCTTCCTTCCTGCTCCTCTCCTCTGTTCTCCTCGGCTCTCCTCTCCTCTATTCTACTCTACTCTGCTATATTTCATTTAGTTTTATTTTATTTAGTTGTAGATGTAGTTTATGTAGCTTTATTTTATTTTTTTTTAAATTTTCATTCTTGTTTGGACATGCTGAGATTTCTAAAACACTCTCAGTCCCACTCCAGATAAATAAAAATCAGAAATGTCTTTCATTCTTTGGGCGAAGATCTAGGCAAAATTTCAGCCTACCTTTCAAAACTAGCTAATGTTATTTGTACTACCCAAATGGAGCACATTTTCATTCTGGGGCTTGTATCTCATTTTTGGTACATCCAGTGCCAGTTTGCTTCTGGGTTCAATTCGATGTGTTCGCTATGACTTTTAAAGCCCTAGGTAGCATTGGACCAGACAGCCCTCTTCACCCCATTACATCAGCCTGTTCTTCCCAGTCAGACAGGAAGAAACTGTATGTTGCAGACACCACCAAATAATCCCCTCCCTGTTTTCCTTATTCCTTCCTTCCTTCCTTCCTCTATCTCCCTCCTTCCTTATCTCCTTCCTTCCTCCCTTCCTCATTCCCATTTATTTTTCTTTTCTCTTTCTTTTCTTTCTTTTCTTTTTCTTTGTTCACCCTCTAATCCTGTTCAGTAGCAAAGAGGAGACATGGAGTTAAGCTCAATTATCAGAGGCTGAAACCCACATGCAATCAATCATTTTCTGACATGTTCGGCTTTTGCCATTTTGAGGAGGGGAAAAAAATCCTTGTATTTCAGTAGTTCTTGTGTTTTCTCTTTTAAGTCTTCTCAAAAACTGAGGTGGGAGGGGAGTGTCAAGAAAGGAAAGAGCCTAACACCCCTCAATCACCTCCTTTTCCTCTTTTTAACAGCATATCAACATATCAAGGCTGTGGGGAGATGAGTGAAAATTTTCACTTGTTTTTTTCTCAAACTAAACCCAACTTCTCCTTTCAGTCTTCTTTTCCTTTCTGGCATGCCAAAGTAGCCTCTAAGTCAGTTTAGATGTCTTTTATTGTAAAAACAATCTTTCTGAGAGGACTCACATTATAATTAAGATGGATTTGAACAGGGAGAAAACTGTCCTTGTTTTGAACAGCTTTACTTAAGAGGAGCGATTTATATATATATATAAATATATATATATAAACTGCTGGTTAAATGACTGCATTTCTGTGGAATACTGACATCCAGTGGAAATTTGGGATGGTTCAAGTGGATGGTTGCCAAAATGGGCTCCAGAGGGAGGGACAGTGCATTCTAAAAAGAGCAAGGAAGTGATGTGCTTCACCAGTTGAAGGTCCACCTTAAAGGGACACAGGAGATTAGGTGTCACTGGATTCCCATCACACTGAGCAATCTGGCAAAGAGCAAGGAGAGATGCTCCAAGGACTTCCAGAGGTCTATTTTCCCTTTCTGTTTTAGTCCACTCTTCAGTTTCCAAGTACGCTCAACCAGATCTTGTTTAGCCTCTCCATATTTCTTGACATTCCCAATCACTTCTTTCTGATAGCATTTAGCACAACTTCACAAGACCTTTGTCTCTGAGTGTGCAGATTTTTGATGTATATTTCTCCTCTAAGTTCTACCGCCATCCATGGTCACTCACTCATCCTTCTCATTCCCCCTACTCAAAAAAAATCCACTCATCAATGAATGGCATCACATTGCTTACCAAAGGAAATGATTTTCCAACTAATACATAACATGCTCCCACCTCCTTGATTTTCCCTAAATGGAAAGCTATCTTGGTTGGTGGCTAATGAGTAGAATTTGTCAACAAAGATCCATATAGTCAAAGCCATGGTTTTTCCAGTTGCAATGTATGGCTGTGAGAGTTGAATAAGAAAAGATGAACGTCTGACGAATTGATGCCTTTGAGTTGTGGAGCTGGAGAAGACTCTTGAGAGTCCCTTGGACTGCAAGGTGATCAAATCAGTCCATCCTGGAAGAAATCTACCCTGACTGTTCATTAGAAGGAGAATTGATGAAGCTGCGACTCAGATATTTTGGCCACCTAATGAGAAGAGAGGACTCCTTAGAAAAGGCTGTGATGCTGGGAAAGACGGGAGGCCAAAGGAGAAGGGGACCACAGAGAAGGAGATGGCTGAATAGTGTCACCGATGCAACAGGCATGAGTTTGGGCGGACTGCAGGAGGCCATGAGGGACAGAGACCCTTGGCAAGCTATGGTTCATGGGGTCACAAAGAGTCTGACTTAGCAACTGAACAACAATGCCTAGCTTTGCCAGCACAACTCTTACTTGATTATATACTCACATATGAAAGCCAGAGAAAAGTATAAGGGAATAAAAGGAACATATTTTAAGACAGTATTTTCAAAATGCAAACTGAGGGAGAATTTAGAGTTGCACCAAATCAGATTTACAATAGCTTTCTTCTTTGCTTAATTGTACAGGATTGAAAGCTTAATTATCCCATCCTACTTAGTATAATTTCATTTTCTTTGAAGAGTTTTTGCTGGATCCCTGAAGCCAGTTAGGCTTTTATTGCTTGGGAAAAGTACCCTCTCTGCAGATATACTTTCTAGTGCAAAGTATCCTTTTGACAATTTTTGCAGATCGCCAGTGTTTATCCCTGTTCCAAATATGCACTAATCAAAGCTACATAATGACTCATATGCTAGTAATGCTCAGTTTATGACTTTGGTTAATGATGGTTTAGTTACGAGAACCTCAGAAAAAGTGCGTTAACCATGTTACAATTGTCACCCCATACCCAGTCAATTGCAATTTGGCACTTGGCAACAGCCCATATTTAAGAGATCTCAAAGGTACTTTTTCAAGAGGCAAATGGACTTGCTTTTCTTTGAAGACATTTTGCTTCTCATCCAAGAAGCTGCTTCAGCTTGTGAGAGGGATCTTGGCAGTCCTAGTGGATAATCAATTAAATATGAGCCAGCAGTGGGTAGCAGCAGCCAAAAAAGTCAATGCAATGGACCAGATGACCTACAAGGCCCCTTCCAACTCTTTTATTGGTCACCTCGGACTGGATGGTGGAGAATGGAAGGATTTATATTCTTTGTAGACAACTGTTCATTTGCATTCCTTTAGAGAGTCATTGAGGCCACTTGGAGGTTTATCTGTGTCCTGGGGTCGCCATTGTAGTGCAAATAGGTGTGTAGCCTTCTTGGAACTGTGTTGTAGACAGGAGCCATGTGATTACAATTTGCAGTCTTCCCAGCTGGCTTCCAACAAGCAAATTCGGGAAGCTGGATTCACATGACCTTGGTAAAAATGGGCGTAAAGGCAGGTCCACTCACATGACTCATTTAATGACTGCATTGCTTACTGACTGAAATTCCAGGTCCCAATTGTAGTCATATGTTGGGAACTACCTGTAATACACATTATCATCCCAATGTAGTATTACTCTACTGTATAGGATTTATGCATTAAAGATTGCAGACTAGATCTAAGTATTATCCTATTCCTTACATTCCTGACCTGCACAAATCTTGATAATTCTAGAACCATAAATTATAATCTGAATTCCCACACAATTTGGAAAGGTTTATGAAAACAATGAATTAGTTATGTAATTTTGCAGTTCAGGTAGGAGACGGCAAAGAGCAGCAGAAAATGATAAGCAGAATAAATTCAGTTGCCTTGAAATCTGAGATATACCATTAACTTCTAAAGTTAATTTATGGTACACTGACTGTAGGCTTTCCTGGCTGGTATCTCCTGGACTTTGTTTTAATGACCATAGAGATTTCCTATTATTTCGTCAGCAACTGTAGCTAATATCTTCAGAGGCAAAGTAATCTGCTATGCAAGCAATGACAAGTCAGGGCACTTGGCTACGAAGATAAGAACTCAGTCCTTGTTTAGTTGCCTGCAGTCTGTGCCCTTGAAGTTGTCGACTAAACATCAGGAAGTCACTAAACCCTGAAGTCTAAGGGGATTGGAAGGATGTTTTAAATGCCTGCTGAAAATTCAAGCTAGTAGAGAGGAATTTAATTGCTTTATAAAATTGTCCAGTCAAATCCCTTTAAAAAACAGAATGCAATTTTGGAAATGGCCACCCAACATAACCAACATGGAAATACTATGAATGCAGATCAAACCATGGACAATGCCAGGTTAGGAAAACTGTTTCTTTCCTTGCAGTCCAGTTTGAATTACATGGCCTCTGCATTTTATTTTAGGATTAAACAGACTCAATCTATTGGTACTATCTCCTCAAAATCTACTGCGTTTTATCCTATTATTTGTGTGACTGAGAAAGCTTCTCTGACCCTTTCTTTCTGCATAAACATAACTATTGTTTCACAAGTCCATTATAAATTTGCATATTGTACTATTAATCACTATAAATACTGTAGTTGTTACATGCAGGTGCATACCTATACAATATACAAATCATGGATTACTGAACTTATTTCAAGCAAGCCTAGAAAATGTCGGCTGATCAAAACAACAGCTTTTTAAACATAAGGACTATGAGATGATTTAGACA